>JAWNNQ010000714.1:0-232538 GCA_035044765.1 Leucophenga montana
GGTTTGTGCAAATTTATGTAACAGGTAACGGAAGAGGAGTCGATATAGACATGTTCGACTGTCTGTCCGTCCGTCCGAACGAAAAGATCTCGGAGACTGTAAGAATTTAGTATAGAGACTTTAAGTTTGGATATTTAGACTCGGCTTTTTCCTTCTCAGATAACTTTAGATAACTAGTATTAAACGAAACTGCCAAACACATTTTAAATGTGGCCCACATTTTTTTAAATTATTGTTTGAATTTAATTTGCTTTTGTTGCTAAAATGTCAAGTCATTGGATTCCCGCAACAGGATATGGGCTCATTACAAAAATCATGGGAATTGAGGCGGGAACAGGGCATTTTAGGTGGTCACCTGATTTGTATATATTCCAAGTGGCATACATTCACTACAATTCTTTGGGAATAACTCCAAACTACAGAAAACCGCCATCAGTTTCTGGAATATCTTCTTTTTTGTGCCATTTTCTGCCATTAACTTAAAATAGTACAAAAACCAGAGGAGAGTGTGGTAGATAGTCGGTATCATTGGGCTCCCACAATAGCATATGGCCTCCATACAAAGATCTTGGAAGTTCTGACTAATTCCTTACTTAAAGAGCCCAATGCTTGATACCGCCACACTCACCACAGATCTGCGCTATCTATCGTCCTACTCCAACATACCACACGTTTGTGTGGTCATAAGTTCAAAAATTGTTCCGATTTTTGGAATGGAAAGTTTCACTTCAAAAGATAAAAATATTCACACTGTCAAAATCGAATTTCCAAATCACAATGGGTAGAGCATCTAATTCGTAATATCTAAAAATTATGAACATAAAATCACCTATTAATCAATCAAATAAAAAAAAAATCGAAAGGTTTGACCATTTGCCTCTAGTCATCTCGCACTTCCGATACTCCAATCTACCACACTTTTTTATGGTCATAAGTTTCAAAATTTTCACAAACCATGAAGTTTTCGTTACATCGAATTCAATTTTCGGTTAAATAGAATTCATCGAATTTTCGATTTCCGTTTCATCGAATTCATCGAATTTTGTAATGACAACGATTCTAAAGAAGTTTTACTTCAAAAAATATCGCAAGGGTCAGATCCAAACACAATAAGGGGTAGCCCCATACAAACTTGCACTTCATTTTTAAGTTTTTGTATGATTTTTTTTTCTTTGTTTTTGTTCTACGTCAATCTTTACAAAATATTCCATTAAGGTCCAGATCCGACCACTTTAAGTGGCGGTCCGTTGCAAATTTGCCCCCTCTCCCCATTTTTGGGTTTTTGTATGAGAATTTCTTATTTTAAAATAATTCTAATTTATCATCAATTCTTATGAAATATGCCGAATATGTGCAGATCGAAGCACTAAAGCATATAAGCTATATTTCATACAAGCAGCCTTAAACAAGCTACAGTGTATCTCGAAGTCGAGCACACTCAACTGCAGCGTGCTTGCTTGTTTTAAATAAAATATTAACACAATAAATCAGTCAGATACTGTTAAAATATTTTGCAAATATGAAAACAAAAAAAAAAAAAAAAAAATTTCACGATAAGTTGAAAATTTAAATCGCTGGCAGACCATGCGACAAATAGCGCCCATCATAAAACTTTCAATGCTAAATTTCAGTTTTAGATCTAATCATTTGTAGCTCATAATTCACTTTCTAACTAATATACCAAAAAGTTTTATGGAGATACCAGTGCGCCACTTGTTTATGATTATACATTAAGGTACTACTTCAAATCATGCTGATTGGTGTTAATTTTGATAGCTTGAAGTACTTGGTGTGTGTGTGTTTTTTTTTTTTTTAAATCTTTTTTTGTGATAAGTGCCTAAAAAAGGAAGTCGCTGGTTTTGAAGGATTTATGATGCATATACCACACCGAGACAGACAGCAATGATTTTTGGAAACAGGTGTAAATTATTGCACTAAAACCAGTTGTACGGATTACGCCCAAAAACAACAATAATTAAAGTTAACTTCCGTATTTTTCTTACACACACTTTCCGGTCATGTGTAAAAATATTTCTAAATTTGGAATTTATAACAAATTTACATTCCAAACAGAGACCGCATATGACCGAATTTATGTCTTACATCAAAGTATTATATTAATTGTCCCGACTTTATTGACAGTTTCATTACAAAACACGCCCGATTTTATCTGCCATATGGCTCATACTTTATTTTAATGTGCATATCTCATCTCTTCTGGTAAATATTTTATTTTTTGTTTGCAAAAAGATTCGTCTTTGTGTGATGTTGTTTTTTTTTGTTTTTTTTTTTTTATCTGCCATGAAGGCAAAACGGAAAATTTAATATAATCTTTATTGTATTTTTCCATAAGTTGTAAAATATCTGTTTTTATTTTTATTTTATTTTTATAATATAATTTTATTCTTTAAGCAAAATCTGGGTCGAAATATTTCCTTGGACTTTGGCTTTATACAAGCAGACAAAGTTGTTGATTTTATTTGTTGTTTTTATTTTTTAGCAACAGTTGCTAAGAGTTGATAGGCCTATAGGCAAATATATATTCTTGTATAAACTAATAAATTATTCATAATAAAACTGTCTCAGTGGAAATTATAATTTTCAGCAAATGCCACAGAGACACGTCTGTGCTCGGTAACAATAACAACTATTCTAAACAAAAGAAAAGTTTCTCCATTGTAACTCTATTTTACAGATGCTTTTGATGCTTTCTTGCATTTTCTAATTGCTTCCAAAGAATCTAATAAGAATATTGAAAGCGCCATCTATTGCGAAAACCTTAACCCTCAAGCTACCAACATGTATCTGCGCGACATATTTTGAAGTTTGATTTGACTTTTGACATAACTTTGTTTTACATTTATTCTGCATAGTTCAGTAAAAAAATAAATAAACAGAATTACTATTTTTTATATAAATCTTAACAAACAAAATTTAACCGTCAACATACTATATCTCAAAGTTACATACTAAGTAGTTTGATGGCATAGTTTTGTCTGGAGTCAGACACTATTTTGAATGTTGTAGGATAATAATTTAAGATTTATCTGAAATATTTGTTCGTAACAATAGAACCCAGTGATTTTCGGTTCGACACACTCAAAAAATCATCTACCTGCACGAAATGTACTATGATACCTTTTAAACAAAGTTATCTTGCTACAGCGAAAACGAATTAAAGACCTCTTAGACCTATATTTGATTGAAGATACTCCGAAAAAGACAAATCATCATAGTGGATAGCAAACTAAGCTGTTGGAAATAAAGGTCTATGTTCGACTTTTTATTTTGGCAGGGCCAAAGATGTTAATGAGTTTTGGTGTTCGTAATATGGTTGCCAATTTTCCGCGCCGCAATGAGCCAAAATCGTTTCACGCAAATATCGAAAAGGCAATGCTTTGACGACAAAAATCACAAGAACCATAAAGTAAATTGACACCTATAAAGGATACATTTGAAGTTATCAACTACAAACTAAAAAATTTTGACACTCCCGGTGACAATATAACTGCTGTCGAGCAGCTTGTTACGTTTTCACGGAAGTTGTTTCGGCAATACATGGCTAGTAAGCTAGACAAATACAGATTTAAAATTTGATAGACTTTTGCTATATGCTATAACTTAATTAGGAAAAGTAAATAACATGAGATGTTTTGTTTTGTTTTTTGGCAAATTTTCTGTATGATGGAGTGACACCAACAGGTACCAAGTGCTGTGTTATTTCATCATTTTTACCAAACAGAAAAAGGTACGTTTAAAGGAATATGTTTGGTTCTACCAAAAATATGATATTGGTGTTCTACGTTGCAAAACCAAACAGTTTTCTTGGTTTCTTTGATGCATATAGCAGCTATTTTCGCCACGCAGAATAAAAGCTAATCTGGGAAATAGTTTTACTATAATCAAACTAAATTCGGAATGTCACTTTGTACCAATTTTATTGCTGTTTGGACAAGTTATTTGGAAAACTATTAATATAGCTTGCAAGGCAACGTAAATCAATAAATTTTGCAAACTCTACTTAAAAGAAATTGCTAAAGGACTAATCGCTCGCTAAAAATACACCAACGCTCAAGAGATAAACTGCACTATACATAATTAAAAAAAATTCACCGGCAACATTCACAATTTCTACTATGTCCAAAAGCAGTAAACGCAAACACTGCCATACTAGCATGTGTGATCGTAAAATAAGCCGTATTATGACACAATCCTGTATGTATGAGCATGCTGTAAACATTTTTGTGTGGAAAGTAGTTACTTGGGTTTTTTTTTTGGTTTCAGTTATTAATTTGTTTTCATATACATGTGTCTTATAGGTCCTTTCCACCGGCCAACATTTTTCACATGCGCTGTGAATATTGAGAATGTAAGCAATGTTACTTGTACATTTTGGCATAAGAGTTAACATTTTCTACATCAAATTTTTGATCGAACTCGAGAAGCTTCATTTGCGCTTGCCGATCTTGCTTTCTAAAAAGCCAGTAATAAAACGGAGTTCATTTTAAAACACTTTGTTTTAACTATTTTTGACTGTTTGATAAAAAGCACAAAACAAACCATACCAAAACAGCTGTTTTATTTTAAGCGAACGACATTTTGCCACTCACATGTTAACGACAACAAACATTTGCCAGTAGTAACGGAAATGTTGCGAAAGTTGTGCCCCATGCAAGGACACTATTAGCGAAATATGTTGGTAGAATTTGTAACTATTTTCAGTTGGTACAATGTGGGTTAAACTGTTTCATACCGTTGTGTTAAATCTTATAACTTTACGTTATAGCAAATAAAGAGCGTATAAACGTGCAATATTTCATTTATTTATATATTTGTATATTAGTGTTATATATATTAATTTTTTTGGCACAGTTTCCAGACAGAAAAGAGTGTGCTAATAAAATATATTCTAATTAGAATATATTTCAAATTATTTAAATCTAAATTTTTTTTCGTTACGGAAGTTCAAAAACCTGCCGAAAATCTTCTACAAAAGCATTGCGAATCCGGCTTAAATGAATCATTTAAACGATTGAACTCATAAATATTTGCATATTACAACAGCAAACTCAAATAGATCCGCATTAATGGAAACAAAACTCTTTACGCGTACCTGTCTAAGTTGCGCAATTAACACACGTACAATAAACAAGCGATTTCTATATCTAGTTTAGACTGGATATAGAATTCTAAGTAATTCAAATGTTAAACTAAAATGAATTTCCAATTGTGTTTTTGTCCCTCTGTATATCTGTCTGTCGGTCTAAAGCAAATTTTATGCGCTAGCTAATTATGTATACGAGGAGGCAAGTCGAGCGAGGGTTGTGTAATGAATGCCCTTTACGTTGAACCAACCTATTAATGAAAGGCCAAAAAAAAAAAAAAATTCAAATGCTACCACAAGTAAAGCTTGCATTGAAGTTTAAGTGCTGTATCTTTTATTTATATGTTCATTGACCGAAAGCAAAAACAAAAAAAACAATGTTTTTGATAAAAATTTTCAATAATGAAGCGTTTGTTATAAATGTCTAGATGACTTCATCCATATGTTTTATGGAGAAAAGTGTTTCACATGAAAGCTAAACTTGAATAATAATAATAAAATTATAATGAAATAAATAATTGATTAAATAATAATCAAAAAATAAAAACCAATTGAAACGCGGATAAAACAATAAGCCAGCGCAAAAAAAAAATACATGGAATTTATCATTTAAACGGACATTGCTTGAGATATGCTACTAATATCCTACTTAATATTACAAACGCAAAAGTTTGTATGGATGTGTGGATATTTGTTACACTTTCACACAAAAACTACTGAATGGATTTTGATGAAACTTTAAAATAATATTGCTCATATATCAGAATAACACATAGGCTAAAATTTATGAAGAGTAAATTAACGCATTTATTTCAGTAATTTAAAACAAACACAGCGCAAACATTTTAACCACGTCTACTTACTTTCGTACGTCATAAAGTTCTAAAAAACGGCAAAGAAATTGCAACGCAGCTGTTCTGAGTAGACGATAAAAAGCTGATAGCTACAAAATTGTCTAGCGATCATGTGTTTGCTTTAAATGGTCATGTGTGGGATGATATTAGAGAGGCAGAGAATGAAAGACAACCGTTTGCTTTTTGAAAGTTTAAATTTTGATTACTCAAATTTTTATTAATAGAATTTGGGTTTTAATGTAATTCAAAAATAAGCATTTGTTTAAAAAAAAGTGTGCATGTACTATATGCCGCTTATCTGAATAAGTTCCAAAAATTGTTCTATAATTTTTTACATATAAAATGAAAATTTATATATACATATGAGAATAGGTCGTTAAGTATTTTTCACCCTCCTACCCCACCCCCTATTTTTTAATTGCGATTTTAGTATTTTTGTATGAACTATTTTATTACCCGATGGGTCACGAAGAAGTTCGAAGTGGGGAAGTGGGGCAACGCGACAGGTACTAAATAGTTGTGAAATAAATACTTTGTCATGTTTAAATCGTGGTACAATTGTCAGACATTCTGTCAGTTGGTTCGTGCAAATAACTTCGTCAAGAAGTTAGTGTTTGTTTCATTTTGGGAATTTTGGTGTTTTTTTTTTTTTTGTTTTGATAAGGTTGTCTAAAATTGTTTGTTGCCAAGAAAATCTCATGTGACTGAGAGACGACAATGCCAAAAACACAGGCATTCTAGTGGATTTCAAATCGGCCGCAGTGTGGTTGATGATTTGCTCCGTTCTGGGCGTCTATTCAACTCTTCCAGTGAACAAAATGCAAAAAAAAAAAATCGTCATGGAGTCTCGTTTGGATCGATATTTTAGTGTAGAATTTCAACACGACTTTTAATTTTTGCAAATATTCTCAATCTCACCTCAAGTTACCCTGCGGATAGCGTTTTGATCAGAAGGATCTCTAAGTTTTTCTAACTAGTGTTTCGAAGATTGAAAGAAGCGTTGCAATATGTTTATTTCATCTAATGGGAATAACTTTGTAGGAGGCAAAATAATAAATTAAACCGTTTTCTTTATATTGACAATTTCCTTAAACTTTTTGTTCGGAAAATATAACAAAACACTTATTTTTTCTTAAATAAAACAAATAAATGCCATAAAAGTTATCATAAAAAGTATACTACTTAAAGTTTAATAAAAAAAAAATTCATGACATTGAACTTGTGCGCAAAAAAGTCAAAAGCATTTCAAAACTGACACTTTTTCACACATTAAATCAAAAGTTGAAATAAGCGTCTAAAATTTGTTGTATCTTTTTTTTAATAACAAACCGTAGCGATATTTGAAAAAATAAAAAGAAGACACATTAAAAAAATGCTACACGCTTTGCTCGCACAATCAATTTTAAATGCAAATACTCGATAACGTGAAGCGCATATTGAATAGGTTTAAATCGGAAGTTATTCGGCAAACTTTTTTGATATTTTTGCATATTAAATCGAAAATAATAAATAAAACAAAAAATACGCTGCGAACAAAATTATTTAATAAAACAAATTGCATACTCAAATAAAACTCAAAACAAATGATTCGAAAAACACGTAACACCCAAACAGTCAATGTCGGTTAACGAGCAAATAGAGTTCAATGCATGCAGGAACAGCTGTTCGATTTTGTAACAATATCAAGCACTAAAAAAAAAATAAGTATTTTGTCTTCTATAAATATATTAAAAGCCGGTTTCATCAAAATACTAAACATCAAGGCATCTGCAAGTTTTCTTTTCATAAGAACAAACTATACGCAAAATTGTATTAGGAATATTTACAATTATCTGGAAACTCTGATATGATAAAACAATGAATTTGATAAAACAATGCAACAGCTTTCAGTCAGTTAAAGCTACGAAGAGACAGACCCGCTGATCTCAAGACATGAGCACTACGGGAGGGGTCTAGAATAGCAATATACTTTAACACAGTTTTCAAGAGATACATAAGAATCAAGTCTATCAATCTTCCCCCACATTGCTACAAAATGTCTCTAAATCACACCTTATGAGAACTACGGGTATAGAATAGAACTATACTTTAACACAGTTTTCAGGGAATACATAGGGATCAAGTGTATCAATCTTCTCCCATACTGCCACAAAGTGTCTCTAAATCATAGCACATCACCTTGTGCTTCACACACACACACACACAATGGTAAACTCTTTGGTATTGTCATCAATATAATATTATTATTAATATTTGACAACTTTGGATTTTGAATATTTTTATGTTTAGAAAAAACCACGAACACCAAAACGCCAAAATAAAATACCAAAAAATTATAATAATGTATCAACGTTAGCTTCATTTAAATTATATGTACATACATACCTATTCTACATAGTATATTCTTTATATATTATATAAAACTTTGCCAGATATTCCGACATACAGACAGACGAAAGAAGATTACACATCAAGAATAAACATACAATTTTCGCACAAGTCTTTCGCGAGTCTTTGTAACTTGTATATCTCTTAGGAATCCTGTAGAGCAAATTTGAGCAAAATCAGATAAAAATTACGATGTTAACAGGGAAAATTAAAGAAATAGGGATGATTATAGAATTTTTACTAACTTCGTCATTTTCCAAACGATTTTGCTCAAATTAGTATTGAATTGTTCGCAAAGAATTCCAATGGTATGTATATAGGTTAGGTTAGGATGGCCCACATTGTCACTTAGGCCAGCATAGGACCCTTGTGATACCATATATATTTCCTATTTCTACCGCAGCTACTCTGTGAACCACTTTGACAATGTCAAGAACGTCGAGATATATTTGATCTCTTTTTCCGAGATCTCAGTTAAGTTATCCAGGAAGGAGCGCACCGGCCTAATAACGTCAATCTCTTCCTATTGTGGGCCGAGCAGTGACATAGCAAGTGCTCGACCGTCTCCTTCTCCTCCTCGGCATTTCTACAGCTTCTGCAGAAGTCCCAGGAGTTTAACCCTAGCATTGTGGCATGTCTCTCTATTATGCAGTGGCCTGTGAAGGCTCCCACAATAACAGCTATCTGATCTCTCTTGTGCTGAAGTAGTGTTATTGTTCTTTTGAGATTATATTTTGGCCAGGTGAGTCTAGAGATTCTATAATGAATCATCTTTGTTGAGGTCGGTTGTTTACCAGGCACCCAGATGAGATGTATAATATAGTGCTCGGCAATCTAGTTAAGAGATTTACGGCACCTCGTTGTGGTTTGAGTCTTGGAGCTGAAATAGTCACCGCTTTCAGGGCAGCCTGAATGTCCGAGAAGATAAATACATGCTCTTGTGTATGTGAGTATGACCTTAATAAGTGCGTTGCTTCCTAAATAGCTAGCATCTCCGCCTGATAAACGCTACAATGGTCGGGCAGTCTAAAGGATTCTCTAATTCCCAGATTCGGTGAAAATACACCGCCTAACTAGTAAAATGGTGCATTCGATGCATTATTTTGTTTCTTATAGATTATGATCTGCTGATCGAAAATAGCTTTAAAAAATATTTTAATGGATGTTTTTAAAGTGAGAAGCAACTAATATGCCTGCAACTACAAACATTTTGTACGCTATCATATCTTTTATTGTGCAATTCAATTGCAGATGATTGAAACATGGGTTGGGTCAAGGGTTGGTGCCATCAGATCAGACACACGAACAGCGCACAACAAAGTATGCAAAATTAACATTTGTTGGCACGAAAATTTTAATAATTTTGGTTTCTCCGTTCGATTTTAAAGTTTAATTATATAATTGTGTGTTTTAAGTTTTTTCACGCAATTATTAGACAATTTTTATTCTTACATTTATCAGCTGTTTTTAGCTTTTACAATTCTACGCCTTCGTTATAATTGCTGTAGCTTTCTAAGCCGTTGATTTTCAGGGTTGTTTCAAAAATGCTTTCGGCGCATTCAGCAGGTGTTGATTTCTAATCAGTACTCAATCGTTCACTGATCGATATTCAACTATTCTGCTGAGTGCGTAGTTATGCCCCATTGTTTAAGTATAAACTTCACAGGTTCACGCTTTAATATCATCACCTACACAGGAATTTCGTATTTTATGGCGGAGTTGATTTGGCTTTTGATAGTCTTATTTTATAGAACTTGGAATCAGTTATTAAGCTTAAGTGCTAAAGATAAATTGTGATTTTCAATTCACGAATTTCAAAAATTGCGTGTTTATACAGTGGTTGGGACATTTAAGAAATTCACGAAAAATCATTTTTAATGTCGTACTCATCTTTAGAGAGCAATAGTTTTTAGAGATTTGTGAGTTGAAAATCAGTATAACCTAGCTTTATAACATAAACTCACCAACTGACAATTTAATTGATTGTTTTGTATGAATCCAAAACACCAAAAACATATACAATAATTTTACTCAAGCGGCCCTGAGTTCTTTTGTGTGTTTTTGATGTAAATATGTTTCAATTAAACATTTACAATATGTGAGCATACAATTTTCAAACATATACTCAAAGTTTGAACTACTGTGCACAAGTAAAAAAAGTTTATCTTGAAATATATAAACAGATGTATGTACTTAGATCGATAAGTTTATTTTTTGTGCTGTATACAATAAAGTTGTTGAAGTTTTATTGTATGTTAATTCCTTTTTATGCATATGCTTAATGTATTACAAAATATTTGATAAACTGTTTCGCCATATAAAAAATTGGCAATACTATGATTCCCGGGGCACCACAATTTGACGCCAAGGATTCTTATAGAGCTCGTCACAATAAGGTGATATCTTGCTTAGATTTCGAGATATCGAATTTTAAAGATACAAAAAAGAAAAAAAAATGGAAAATTGAACAATGAAAAATTCAATTTTTTTAAATTTGATTTCTCGAAAACTAAAGTAGATATCGCAAATTTTATTTCTATTTTTCATCATATTTTAATGAGTTCTATAAAGAAAAATCTTAAACAATTTTGTATACTAAACGAAATATTGAAAAATTGTATAAAATTTTTTCGTATTTTGACAAATTTTATAGAACACCCATAAAAATTTGTAAGTTTAATATATATTATTCTTTTATCATGTAGTTTAGCAGGCTCAAGGTCCAAATTATAACACAGTTTATGTTTTCTTCAACAATATATTTCGACCCTCAACGGGGTGTAATTACACAACAACAATAAGACGACACACGTTCTCTAAGTCAGCTGTGGAGTTTTGAACTCAAACTCCACAGCTGTTCGAAACTCCACAGCTGACTAAGAGGACGAAAACAAAGGACTCCCTGAAAATGACTCTCGATGAGGGTCGAAATATATTGGTGAAGAAAACATAAATTGTGTTTTAATTTGGACCTTGAGCCTACTAAACTACATTTGATATAATTCAAATGTCGCTAGCAAACAAATCATATTTTTCTTTTATTTTTTCACAAATAAACTTTGAGCCTATTTATGTAAATAAAATTTCTTCAATTAAAAAAAAAAAATTTTTTTTGTTTATACATTTCTAGTGCTCCTCTATACATTTTCTTCTGTACACATTATATTCACATTTATTTTCTTTTATTATCTTTTTAATTTTTTTTTTAACTTACACCGTGACAAATTGATGCCCCATTGCGGTTGTTGTGTCATTTCGCCGCTGTTCTGTGGTTGTTGTTGAGTTAATAAATTTACAAGTTCCTTCGCCACTTTAACGATTTTCTATGAAACACGTTTGGCACAAATGGCAACAAAAACAAAAATTAATAAATAAACTAAATAAAAAGCAGCGCCTAAAAAGTCACTTTTCTCGCACAATTTTCTCTACGCTTGCGCCACAGTGCGTGCCTTTTACTTTAACACACACTTGTTCTCCTTTTTCTTCTGCCTCTGCTTCTTCTTCTTCTTCTACTACTTGCACTCTACCAACCAACCACACACGCGGCGTGCTCTCACGCTACTAAAATGACAGTTTCACTTTCGTTTTTGCACTTGTCTTCTTTCGTCCATGCGTATTATTGTTGTTGTTGTTGCTTTTATATTTTTTTTTATCCCGATGATGATTTTTTTTCTTTTCACCCACGCGCACGATCCGATCCCGATCGGTTTTATATGTATGTATGTATGTATTAAGTTTTGCGCCCGCCGTCGTTGTCGTCCGTTCGAACGTCAAATTTCAAATGAGAAAATTTTTTTGGCGCGCTTATATACCAGGCCCAGAGCTGTGAGATAAGCCAAGCTGTTGCATATTGTTTTTGTAATTTGTAGTCTTGTTGTTGTTGTCGTTGGTTGGAGTTTTATTGATGTGTGTTGTTGTTGTTGTTATTGTTGTTGTGTGTAGTTAGTGTTTTTGTTGTGCTTAGTTATAGAGTCTTATATATTATTATTGTTGTTGTTTTTTGTTGTTGTTGTTATATTGAAGCGCTTTGAGTTTAATCGTTGTTCTATACTTGCTGTAAAAATGTCATTAAACTTTTGTACGCGAGTAATTGTTGTTGTTGTTGCTGTCTTTTTATTATACTTAAGCAAAAAAAAAAAGTATTTATTTTTTGTTTAAGTTTTTTGTATGTGAAGAACGTTTGCGACAAGGTTAGCATACATACATATGTATAGCATCAATTCCTGCCGCACTATCAGATACAAACGTTCTACCACGGCTAAGATATAATATTAGTAAGTATTTATTTGTATTTTCTCCCGTAATTTAATTTCTGCGAATAAATAATTAAATAAATGAAACATCTTATGGAGATAAAAATCAAGTGACGACAGCCTAACTTCAACTCACAAAATTTCTTATAACAGTTTGTGATGAAATATTTACACCCTGCGCTGGAGACCAAGTGTATACTAAAATTGTGCAAATGTATGTAACAGGCATAAGGAAGCGTGGCAAACCAAATTATTGTGTAGGACATTATTATGTATATCATTTATCGAGTGATTCATTTAGATGGGTTTTTTGTTTTTGTAATTTTAATTGAAACACTGAAAATATAATGTCGTAATCTTTAGTATGACCCGAAAGAACAATCTCTGACATTTACTTTCTAACGATAATTTCATTCAAATATTGGCCCCGATTACGATATAGATGGTCCATTCGGAAGATCCAATTTACGATCACTCTTTCCAGTATTGCTACCGATATCTCACGAATAACGCGAGTAATGTTTGCTTCCAAGCCTTGAAACGTAGCTGTAACTGCCTTATATACGAAACCTTTGGATTTCACATAACCCAAAAAAAAAAAACAACCCCCAGATGGTGTGATATCACACAGATCGTGTGTTATCACATCTCTGGGGGATAAGGCGACCAATTGATAGGTCCTAAACGCGAAATTTGGTGCTTAAAAATAAATTCATTGATACGCTCGCAACACCGTCGTGTTGTTCCAATGTCGCCGATATCACGAACTTCAATTTCAGGCAACATAACGTCCATGGTGCAGTAGTGTTCGCCATTAACGGTTATATCTGTCCGGCCTCATTTTTAAATAAATACGGATTGATGATTCCACCTGCCCATAAATCACACCAAACATTGCCTTTTTGTGGTTGTAACGGTTGTTCGAGAATCTCTTCGGGTTGCTCATCAGCCCAAGTTTGGCAATTTTGTTTATATTCCTCATTACTAAACAAAGTTTGACGCGAAAACAGTGGATCTTCATTACGCTGTTCCAGAGCCAACGTTGAACATCAATTTTAATAAACAACTGCGTCATAAAAATGTGTGGTTCTTAATGAACGATTGAAGATAATAAATTGACTGATATTAAAGCGTAAATTAAATTCTTGAACGAGTTGGATTTTGTGAGCCTTTAAACCAAGATTCTGGCTTAAAATTCGGCGTCGAATCGATTGGTCTTTAGCCACACTCTTCACTACAGCCGCAATATTCTCCTCTCCTCACTACGGGCTGGGTGTGGTCTATTCAGCCGCGTACCATACAAAAACGTGCACCGAGACTCAAGTTTGCGGATAGTATTGTCAATAGAGGGCTCGGAAGGTCGATGATGCACACCATATGCACGAAAACCCATGTTTACAGAAGGCTGATTTTCGTAATACATCTGAATAATTTGGAGACGTTGTTGCGGTGTGAATCTTTCCATGAATGAAATCAGCCTTCTGTAACCAATGTTTACAGAAGGCTGATTTTCGTAATACATCTGAATAATTTGGAGACGTTGTTGCGGTGTGAATCTTTCCTTGATGAATTATCAAAAATACTGAATAAAAATAAGATGACAATATGACACCAGTCGCACGTGACTGCTTAGATGTGCTGTCCAATCGGTTGACTAAACATTAGTATTTTCGTAAGGTCTAACTTTTCAGTTGTTCTTCGAAGAGAAAGTTGCTGCCTAATACCCGAAATCTGCTTCTGGCTACTGCTTCACATTCCGCCACGATGTGAAAACGAGTCTCTTCCTCATGATCGCAGAATCTGCATTCATACATATATACACACATCACACATCTGTTAATGTTCTCCACTGGTTTCTTTCTAGTTGGATAATTGTTTATGTTCGGATCGAAATGCCCGAATTTTTAGCTTGTCTCAGTACTTTGCTCATCACCCAGTGTTGCTTCTTTGTCCTATTTGTTTCCTAGTGCCACAAAATGGCGCCGGTCCCTATCATGACGCTTCTTTCTTGGCAAGCCTATCGGCTAGCTCAATCCCTACTATATTAGTGTGTCCTGGAACCCAGACTGGCAAATAAATTTTGATGTGTTTGCCGAGTTTTTCCAATGTTATAAGTGCTTCTTGCACTAGTTTGGACTTGACGGAGTTTGAGTTTAGTGTATTTAACACCGTCTGACTTTCTGATAGAATTGCAATCTCACAGTTACGATAGGCTGTATCTAAATTACACTGTGCACATCTAACTATAGCGCATATGTCATCTTTGGCTTATCTGCCCAAGAATTCCCAGTAGTTTAATCTGTGGCTAGTTACTTCTCTCGTCAAAGATCAATCCGTGTACCACCTAATCGTATGTGGTTTTAACTCATATGATTGTACCGACGTCAAAGTATTCTTATCGGACCGATTGATAATGTTCCTCCTTGTATTGGTATCTAGAGCACTAATATGTCCCTTCTTTTGGGATGAAAAATTTCGTCATCTATATTCTGGACTTCGGTAATCCGAATTTATATATTTTACCATTTTCTGAATTTACGTTTGAAGACATTTTTTTTGGTATATAACACGCCTCAGTCGGATTTTTCAGTTAAAAGTCATTATTACGCATATAATATAGTACTCGTGCTGTAGCTACAGTGATGTAGACTTTCGTCACTTGCATGCACTGCCGCTCACAGTGATGATCCATAAAATACATTAACAGCTACAACAACATTCTCTTAATTTTTTTTTTTTTGCTTTTACATTAGTATATATTTTATTGTATCGAAATTGAAATCAAGTGAGCGTTGCTCAGTTCAAGCACAATCGATTTTCATACACTATACCCTTTGGGTAAAAGGGCATATTAAATTTGTAGATGTGTATGTAAACAGATAAAATAATTATATGCTACAATAGTAATACTTAACAACAATATAACTCGAGTCAATATACTCGTAGTCAAGTCCATTCTGTGTTTGCCCTTGTATATTAATTCTCTCCCAACCCCTCTTGAAAATTTGATCGGTTTTTAGCGAAACGTGTCGAATGACCCCTTCAGATAGAGCTCATTCTGGGCCCTTTGTGCATCTTTTAAGCATCTAAGAAGTTTG
This sequence comes from Leucophenga montana, assembly GCA_035044765.1. NCBI lineage: Eukaryota > Metazoa > Arthropoda > Insecta > Diptera > Drosophilidae > Leucophenga > Leucophenga montana. The sequence goes on from JAWNNQ010000714.1 coordinate 15,698, forward strand.
TCCTTATTTTGGCCACCACCATCTAATATTATTATACTCTAGCGTATCTAATGCAAATCTATTCCCCAATTTCGAGTTTGATGTAAATTGATCAGTCCTAATAAAGTATCGTATATACTCGTACATATGTAGGTCAAAATAGATTGAAAAAATGTTCATATGTATCCGAAATCATGAATATAATACAATAATCAAGAGGGCAGAGAAATGTACATGAGTGACATATAGATTGTCATTTTTTGTCTCCCTCGCTCTCACCGGTATCTAGATAAGCTTCAGACTTTTGATCCTAATTTGACTTAAAGTTTACTCGTAAGTGCGAGAGAGGCAAAAGTTCATATATGACAGCAACAGCAGTGAAGGGACGTTAGGAGAAATTTCAGACCTCCAGAGTTGTCAAAACTTCGACTTTTATCATTGTCTCAATTTAATCTATACATAGAAATAGGCAAGTGCAAAAAGTTCACATCCTCTTTATTCGCTTGATTTTTTTTTTTTTTTTTTTTTGGTGGAAAGGTTGTGAGGAAGTGCAGGGACGCATGTAATTTTGTTTTTAAGGTATTGCCTCTAAGGTAGTTAAAAACCAGATAACGCGCTCGGCCTATCAAAAAGTCCTATGGTCTTCCCTCCCTCAGCTCTCTCAATTTGCATTTGAAGCGTATAAAAGCTTCGGTTTGAATGTTTGCGCTTAATGATTTTTAGATTTGTTGTATTTTTTGCATTTTGACACTATACAGCAACAGTAGCAACTAAATAATTTATACTAAATAACAGTTAGTAGTTGCAACTCATTGTTCTAATTGTGTTGTTGCTATTGCTAGAATTATTTTTTTACAAAAGTTACCGGTTACGATCAGCTCTACACTGTAATTAACCAACCTAGTAACTAGTTCGACGCTGTTTTTGTTGTAGTTTGGTATGGATATTTAGTAAGTGGTATGTACTACATATATTTGTATACAATTGTTTCTACATAATATCATTAATATATATACATATGTAGATGCTCGTGTGTATTTATGAGTGAATTTATATATAATACCTATATAAATATAAATTCTATTGTCTGGCATTAAGTTCACATTTTTTTTGTTCATAATTAACACGTTGCGGTTCAGTTGAAACGAGTTATGAGCAATTAGTTCATATTTTATCATGTTTTATCTATATTTAGTTTTTGAGCGGTTTTATTTAGACTGTTTTAGTGATTTGCCAAAAAAAAAAAATGAAAAAAAGAGATAAAAAGAATTTTATGCGCTTGAATAAGCACTGTATAATTTGAAAGGTATACATTCTAAAAAGAGATACATGGATAATCTGTTACAAGAGTTGAACTTTAAAAAATATGTATTTAGTTAATTATTGTCTAGGCACAAATTAATCCACAAGCCTATACGCGATTTTACCTATAGTTATAGAAGCTTTTTAATAAATCTTCATGAAGTTTCAGCTGGTATTCGAATCTTTGACGCGCATAATTGAAATTGTTTCTAAACTCTTAGTTCTCTGTAACTTTGTAGAAACAAAACACCTAAATCTGGAGGGTCATAGAGCAATTCTGACTCTAGATTCGAATTAGTCATGTCAGTATACATGAAGAAGAGTTGGTATAGTTCAAAGTATAGATCTGTTTAACACAGATCTCTTTAACAGATCTCTTTAACTGTATTGTATACATGTAATTTGATGTGCTAAATTCAAATTGAGAGTCAGAATTTCTTTATGGAGCACCAGAAATTTTATCCCATACAGCGCAATTTTCCAAATTTGAGGGTGTTTTCTGCCAATTTCAAAAAATATCTGAAATCAATATCTGAATCAATATTGTATCCGATTCTGAATTCAGCATGCCAAAATACATGAAAAGATAGTTCCTAAGCGATTTTCACGATTAGATCCATTGAAACTAAAAACTGTTTTTTCGACTAAATAAAGTTTTCTTTATATATTTTGACATGCTGAATTCGAAATCGGATCGAATTTCTTTATGACTTCTCCATCTTCTTAAAGTTGTGAAAAGTCGTAGCATTTCTTTATATGGTGTTCTAAAATATTTCTGGCGCGCTATATAAACGCTGACTTCTAAGTATGGCACAAAACGAATAGTAAAGTATGTATAGGTATTACGAAAAATGAGTTCATTGTTTTTTTGACAAAATTCTCCATGAAGCTCAATTAACTTTTGCATGTGTTCTAACCAATTTTCAAAGCACATTCTCAATATTATTTGTAAACTAGTGGAACTAGGGTTGTGTCAAACTCACGATAAGTTGCATGAGGATCTTTCATTACCATTTCTGGCACAGCATTGATGTTTCTAATGTAACTACCGACTTTGTAGGATCTTCACGGAATTCATACTTGAACGAATGTTGGCAACGATTTAATCTAGCAAAACACGAGTAATCGTAGATTAATTCTGACTCCAGATGTGAGTGTGTGGTAGTGCAATTATTGATGCTATTGATGATTTTTTGGCAATCTTATCATTATTTATCTGTTACAACAATTTTCGAACAGTACTAGATCGATTTGTAAGTACTGGAAACCATCATTTTTTATATGTCTGCCAATCTGTCTGTCTGGCTCTCTGTGCGTCTATCCACTGACTGTATGAATCAATAACTAAACCCTCAGTTTTAAAGAAATTTATTTGAAATCGGATATGAAGACTTACTGTGTTCTCTTAGGCTGATCTAATGCTACAACCACCATACCATGCGCACTTTTGATGGGAGTACCCACATGAAAACTTTTTTATACAGTCAATACCAACTTGAAATTTCATATGTTGGTCTCTAATGGATGGAAGCTTAACATAGGTAGAAAGATAAGACAACTCTGGACTACAAAAAGTTCGGCAGAAATAGTGTATTTATTTATATTTTTATGGTGTTATGGATTATTTCTTAATTCGGTCACGCTTTACACAAAAAGTGTATTAGTGTACAATAAAACTAGAAAAAATACCAATAATGAATATTGCAAAGACAATTGCTTTGCCATGTCATGCGCAAATGGTGCATATACTCAATGCATGCATTTTTAAAATGCTTTTATTTATTGATACTTTATATCTTAATAGAAACATAAACAAAAGTCAAGTCTGACCTATACGAGTCGATGTGAAAAATGTTGCGGTATGTATATAGCTATCCCTTTCGCAAAGTCTCTGTCGTGTTTAAAATCCCAGAGCATTGAAGGGGAAAACAATTTACTGATTGTTATTCGTGTGTCATAAGGCTATTATCAGCTTAAAAATGGAGCGTAGACGTGTGAAGAGTATTGTAGATTCGGTTCTAAATTCTTTTATCATGATCTGAACTTCATTTGGAACATTTTTATTTTTTTTTTTATTTCATGTAAAAAAATCTTAAACTCCACTTCAATACTCCATTCACACATAGTGTGAATATATATTCTTGATCAACTCGACGAGACGAGTCGAGTCGATCTAGCCATGTCCATCTGTCTGTCTTTCCGTCTGTATGTTGTTGCGCACATTTTGGGGACCAATTTGCATGCTATCCAGTTGAAATTTTACACATACACTTATTTTTATTGCAGTTTAATAGAGTATCAAGATTGACCCGCCACGCCCACTTTTTGGGATAGCCCCCATACAAACCCATCGCCCACTTTTGACTTTTTGTATGAAAAACTTTTTTATTTTAGTCAATATCAACTTAATAATTGATATGGTAACTTTTAGTGAACGGATACCGGACATATACATTAATGGGTGGTCTAACTAGAAAGACCCCGACCACTGTTTGCTGTAGCCCCCATAAAAACCTACTGCCCACTTTTGACTTGTTGTATGAAAACTATTAGGTTGAAATGCGATATGGTAGACAGCCGTTTAACATACATAGACTAATGGGCGTGGCCCGCCTACCTTTTTGTGTTAGTCCCCATACAAACCCACCCTGCAATTTTGTGTTTTTTATGAAAAAGTTCTTCATTTCAATTGATATTAGCTTGAAATTTGATTTAATATACATATACAAATGGGCGTGTCCTGCCCACTTTTTTAGGTGGTCCCATATAAACCCACGGCTCACTTTAATCATTTGTATGGAAAACGTCAATATCAATTTGAAATTCGATATGGCTTCATACACATCTACTAGTGGGCGTGTACCGGGTGGCCCCTATTTAAACACCCACTTTTGTGTTTTACAATACTATTTAAGATTTCGTGTGAATGGTATTTAAGCTTCGGTTCAACCGAAGTTGTTAAATAAGTGTTAAGACAATACCCTAAATCATGGTTTTTATTTTAGTATTTGTATCTGTGCGTCATAGTAATACATCAGTTTGAAGCAAAATTCTTGATTTTATATTCACGCATGAATCTTCCAAAACTCTTCAAAATTATAACTAAAACCCATTTTAGTTGTGCTCCATCTATACCACATTTACTGCGGATCATATTAGATAAAAATTTACGCTTTTGCAAATGCCAAGAATATTAACCAATGAAATAACGGGAAAGACAGAAAAAACACTCATAATAGTCTTAGTGGTGCTTGATATGAAGCAAGTAAACAAACTCTAGTGTTGCAAAACCAACCAAACAAGAAATAAAGATAAATAATTTATATTTTTTATTCCCTAAGTATCAGACTAGTATAGTATGCTCTTTCATCGCTACTACGAACTCTTATGTATGAGAATTTTTTTTATTAATTTTCATTGCTGAAGTAAAGTGAGGAACAAGAAACTACCTATATAAGATAATATTATACTAACAGTTATTACTAAATACATTACAATAATTCAATAATCTAAAGCAGATACAGCTACCTAATTGACCGATAACTTTCGCTTACGATAATCGCTACTTGTTAACTGCTATAATCTAAGGTCTTATACATACGAACACATTGTGTCTGTCGCTCTAAGTATATACAATACTTCCCCCAGTCAAGTGCATTATCTGTGCAATATACAAACACTAAGATCCGACAGACAGACAAACTGACATTATCATTGACACATATTGCAGTAAACGTCTTTGGAAATACATACTGCATAAAATACTCATACTCAGATAGACAGTCAAGTCGCGACTTACTGAACTCTGATTAAAGAGTGTGAACAAGTGCTTCTTCATAAATCTAAAAACAATAGCTGTACAATAAAAAAATAATACAAAATAAAATAAAAGATACTATAATAAAAAATTGCTGATTTATAATAATGTCAGCGGCATGTAATCTGTGGTATATACAGAAGTATAGCTGCTACTGAAACGAAATAAATATGCGCCATATGCGAAACATTTAATTATATTAAGTTGAGCATTCAAACATCGTGAAAGAAGCACTCACGCCGCTTTAATGAAGATGGGCAGGCTACAATTGAAGTGCGCACCCAATTTTCAATCTTTAGCTTTAAAGTGTCGCACGCAATTCACATAATATATATATATATATATATATATATATATATATATATATATATATATATATATATATATATATATATATATATATATATATATATATATATATATATATATATATATATATATATATATATATATATATATATATAAAGTCAACGCAAATAAATGACTTGCGTTTGTAAAGTCACAACATGATATAGCATCAACGCAGATACGTAAATACGTAAATACCAAAAGATACAAATGTATCTATAGCTACAGCTATGTTACTATATAAAGTTTCCACTTGTTTTAATGAAAACTAATAAAATATTATGTATGCCAATTTTGCAGACATATGTATCTGGAGTAGAACATATGTATTTAATGTTGCAGATACATTTTTGTTTTATATACATACATATGTGTATCACATAACTGGCGTTAGCCGCAAAAATCTTGTTGTATTTTTTTTTAGTACGCATGCATGCCCAAAAAATGAAGCAGTTTGAACTGGTTAAATGTCTGTCCATATTATATATAGTATGTATGTACTATAATATGTAGCGCTACATTTGTAGATACATATCTGCAAAAGACTAAATTAACATTTCAGTGCAGAATTTTTAATTGAAATGCGCATGAAACGAAATGTAGCTGCTTTGAAGTTACACTCTTCATTTCAATACAAATAACATTTAATAAGATCACATGATATCACAGAGTGCTTTGTGAGTTGAACATTCCGGAGAATTATGTAAAATACCATTTGTAAAATTGACAATATGACATTGGAGTGTCAGTTAAATGATTGGTTGCTTTTTTTTGTTGATATTTTTAATTGAGCCGTTCTTTAACCAATTTTAATGAAAAGCAGAGAAAAATATTCAATGAAGAATTACTTTTACTTACTTATGTGACCCTAGAACCTTATAACGCTCATGGGCGCACGTAGGAAGACGCAACAGTTGCTATATGTAGTCTTCTGCGGGCCGGTACCAGTCATTGGAAATACCATGCTTGGTGAGGTCATTCCAGATATATTTTTATATATCAGTTTTAAGAAATCGGCTCGAATTGTATTGAATAGTTGTGGGGGTCTATGGCGACAGCGCTTTAACGCAAACAACGTGCGGAGATTGGTTTCGTCGGTTCAAAGACTGCAAATTTTGACCAGAGCGACAAGGAGCGACGATGAATTACAGGCTCTTATGAACGTGGACTATACCCACTCTCAAAAAATGCTTGCCGAACCATTGTGTGTCACTCAATCAGCCATTACGCATACATGCCAGTGCAAACGTTTAAAGTATAGGATATTGGATGCCTCATGAATTGAACAATAGGCAGATGGAGCGACGCCAGAACACATGCGAAATCTGGGTCGTCAGACAAAAAAGAAAGAAAAGTTCGTACATCGTATTTTGAGTGGCGATGAAAGGTGGGATGATCCCGGTTATACATTTTGAGGGATCAGCAGGGTATTTTCTACTATGACCTGTTGAAACCTGGTGACCCTATCAATGTCCACTGCTATCACCAACAACTGATGAAATTACACCGGGCTCTGCGTGAAAAAATGCCAGATTATCAACAAAGACATGACAAGCTTATTTTTCTCCACGACAACGTACCATCGCACACGTGAAGATTGGTCCAAAACTACTACTTGGAGGCACTCAACTGGGAGGTGCTACTCAATACCGCTTATTCACCAGACCTGGCCCCTTCCGAGTACTATCTGTTTTCGTTATTGGGCCCCGTACTCGCTGAGCTGCACTTGGATTCTTACGAAGATGTCCGAAAATGACTTGATGTGTGGTGGGAATCCTTTAGGTGTGGTATTCACAAATTGCTCGTGCGATAGGAAAAATGTATAGTTAGCGAGGCGAGAAGTATTTTGAATAAATTATTCTTTCGCTTTCTTTGAAAAAAAAAACAGCGGATTTAAGCTTATACACCTGGTAGAACAAGAAAAACTGAGATTCCAATCGTTGAGCATGCGTTCATTGGACCATTTGTTTCATAATAAATTTTGCCACTGGTCTTGAATAATTTAGCTGGCAGCATATCGAATCCTTTCGCTTCAGTCTTAACTGTTCTTAAGTCGAGCTCGTTACAGTACGGTGGCACTACAAGAAAACCATCATCAATTAGTTGTCCTTGTACTACTTCTTTAACGTCGGCATTGTTCGGTTCATCGCCTCTAAGTGGGTTAGAGAAGTAACTACTCCATAGTCTCAGTGTTGCCTGTGCATCTGTAATCAGACTTCCATTTTCATTCTTCCTGAAAGAAACACCGAGCATAAAACCTTCGGTTAGTAGCTTTATCGTTTTATAAAATTTTCGAGCTTCATTCAGTGAAGATTCAGTGAAATAAAAAGTGTTAGCAAGGGAGTGTAGAAACACAGCACGTACCATCAACATAACTATAAGCAATTGCCATACATGCACACATAAAAAGTCCTTAACATATTTCTATATATGCGTAGATACTTTTGTATCTTTTTTTTGTATTAAGTTTTTTTCAAACAAGCTGCAACAAAGCACATTTTCAATACATAGCATAAATTAATCAAAATGTCACGAGCTCAACATCCGTCGCTCATTTTGGTTAAAACTAGTTAATCTGGAGAAACAACAGTTAAGCAATTATTTTACAATTAAAATGCCAGCATCATGTAAATGGATATGGCAAACTTGGTCAATTGGTATTTTATATTTTTTAATTTTAGTGGATTTTTTTTTTTGTTTTTTGCTTTTATTTTTTATTTTTTTTTTTTAATTCAAACATGTTTTAATTATTTTTTCATTTTTTTTTTGTTTTTTTTTTGTCGAAATTGCTTTTGAGGGTCAATGAAAACCATAGGAAACGATGACTCCGTTTTTAAGTTGCACGATTCGGTTTCGATTTCATTCGGTCAGACCGCAAAAGAACTTGAACTACTTACTGATAAATGCTTTAAGTTGTAGACAACAAGTAGCACTTGTTGGTCTAGTGTTTAGATCATTTTTTGTTTTTCTTATTTCGCACTCAACATTCAACTTGTTTTGGCGCCCGCAATGAAGGCTGATTTCTTTTCAAACAGCGCGAAACTAAAAGTGCGCGTAAAAGAAAATATATTGTATCTTGTAGTATATAGAACCGGTATTATTTGAAAAAAAAAAAAAACGAAAAAATATTGTAAATAAAATTTCCACTTAACAAAATTTATTGCTGTCAATTTAGTTTTATAATGGAGATAAATGATTTTAGTGCAATTTGCATAGATTAATGCAAGTTATTTTATTTAATTGATTATATGTGCACAGACAGATGTCACACATTTCGGCATCATGATTAGAAAACTCAAATAGAATACTTGTAAAACAGATGTACGGAAAAGTTTTGCTTTTGTTCTGAGCAGAAATTAGCCTATTCTAATAGCATACCAATTATACGAATATGATGAGGCTTTTGGAAATTGTTTAGTTTGAAAACTTTAAAATGATCAGTGTAGAAAATATAATAGCATGTGTATGGCTTGAATAGTGTCGAAAACCCGAGACTTACATTCTGGCTGCATACATGATTTTTTTTTTCGGAAGACGCGATTTGATTAACCGTATTTTGAATTAGAAGCATTTCGAGTTATAAATACTTTATTGCCAATAAGATATTCGACACCTCATTTCCATTTCAAAGTTTCTTTACTCATATTCAGCGAACTTCTTCATAATACAATATGTTCTACCAGACAACATTGCCTAACCCATCTATACAGTTTTCAATTCTAGCAAGTTCAAGGCTGAAATTCTGCCAATAATGAACTAGTAAGCTACGAGCTCGTAGTTCGACTTTAGGTATTAAAACTTATTGGTTCAGTTAGTCGTAGTTCAAACAAAACATATAATCAACTAGATGGATGACAGCAATGAAACTTTTCCATTACGAATATGTGCTAATGATCCAAGTACATATTATAAATGTCTCATCCAGCAACAACCTTAAATAAATCGATAATATTTATTATATTTTTAAACATGATTACATCAATATCGAATTAAAAGAAGTTTATGAAGATTAATCTTCTTCAATATCAACCAGAAAATACTAGACAGTTGAATTTTATTGCAATCGTATAAGCATTCATAACGATGAGCGTTCCAGCTGTGTAAAAGAGGTCACCACACAAGAAATTTATGATAGAATGATAGAAATCCATCAAGCCGTTTAGGCTGCAGTTATATTAACAAATAAAACCCCCTCTTCTTCATTGGAATACCTGTATTTGTAAAAGCTTTGTTTCTATTGGACGTCCCTAATGGTTTCTTATTTTTGTTACAGTTGGGTTTTTTCTTGTTTTAATAATTAATTATTGTTCCATTTGTCCAAGGATAGGTTTAGTTAGAATAGTTGGGTGAGTTACAAACGCGCACCCAGCACTTTGGCCGCACACAGCGAGTTTGATACCACATAAATCTTATTTGAGACACGAAACCTATCCTTTTACAATCATTGGGAAACTTTTACATACTTCACTAAATTTTTTACCTCTAGCCTAAATATTTTCAGATAAATCATTTAGAAAATATTTCGCCAGCTTCCTGAATCTTCTCTTGAACAGTCCGGGGCAGTAGCATAGAAGGTAATGAAGTGTTTCGCGTTCCTCGCAGTTATCACAGCTTCTACAGAATTCTTGTGAGGAGGCCTCCAGTCTCCTGGCATGCTGGCCTATGAGATTGTGTATTGTTACCACTCCTATTAAAATTGCTACATCTTAAGTAGGGACTGAGTTCTTTCCGGTCAGAGTTAGGCCACGCCTGTCTTGAAATACTGATGGTAAATGTGTTAAGTCTAGTTCATCTATTGTTCGCGATCCTAATAGTTTAGGTTTTGATATACAGCTTGCAAGTTGTCAGTGAATATGAGTCGTTGTACTTAGTCTAGCAAGTTCATCTGCAACACAGTTACCCTTTTGCGATTTTTCGCTTGTGAACAGCTCATCGAACGCCAAAAAAGAAAGGGTTTTTTGCATAGCATTGCGACTGGCGATGAAAAGTAGATCCACTACGACAACACTAAGCGCAAAAAGTCAGCAATATCCTTCGCAAAGCCGAATATTCATGGCATAAAGCTTATGCTCTGTATTTGGTGGGACCAGCGCGGAGTGATCTACTACGAGCCGCTCAAACCGAATGAAAGATTATGGGGAAACGATTATCGAACTCAACTTACAATGATTTTGAGCCGCGAACTGAAGCAAAAATGGCCGGAATACGAAAAAAGGCACGACAAAGTGATTTTGCAGCATGACAACGCTTGGCCACAAATTGCCAAACCGGTTAAGCCCCACTTGGAAACGCTGAAATTGCAAGTCCTACCCCAGCCGACGTATTCTGCAGACATCGCTCGTTTCGACTACTACTTCTTCCGGTCGATGGCACATGGCCTGTCCCAACAGAAGTTCGCTTCATATGAACAATGCAAAAAATGAGTCGATGATTGGATTGCCTCAAAAGATGAGTCGTTCTTCCGAGCTGGTATCCGAAAATTGCCAGAAAGATGGGAAAAAATTGTGGACAATACTTTGAATAGTATACTTGTTACCATTTTTGCACATTAAAACCGTCCCAATAACTCATTTATTAGTTTCTATGCAATTTTTATGAAAACGAAGTTTAAACTTGGACAAAGTTACAAAATTTGTAATGCAAATTTAAAATTTTGTAATTATTTAAAATTTTTTGGTGAGTGTGCAAACGAAGTTTAAGCTTAGACAAAACTGGATTAAAGTCGGAGATTGATTGGTTTTAATTAAACATCCTTAACGAAATCTTAAAAGTCTTAAGATGGTAGTACATATGTGTATCAAAAATCAGCTCATAAATGTGGACCGCTACAACCAGTTTATATGTACATAAATGTGCAGGGTAAAGTAAAAGCTTCGTGCACAATTTTTCCACACATCCAACTACAATGATTCTTGTCAGCCATAAAGATACACACAATTTGAAGCTTGCAATGCCGATAACGAAATCTTTACGACTTGACAAGTACATTTTTCTACATAAACACAGCAAGAGCTATATAGTAGTACAAGAATAGTACGAGTATATTAAGTAACTACGATATATATACTACATACATCTATATGGACTTTTGTACTTGCACAAACGCGCGACAAATATATATTCGAGGGAGTCAATAAACAATATTTCTGTTGTTTTGTTTTTTTTTTCATGCACCTCCATCCCACTATTAATTACACTTAAGATAAGATTTGTACGTATTTTAAGCGACAAGAATTTGTATTTAAACTGGTAAATCACGGGACTGAATTAATTGCAAAGCGCATTAAATACGCGTTTCTTTTATATTTAGCGCATATTTATAATATCCATGCGATTTGTATTATAAAATACCGCCCATAAATGCCGCCATGTATTATATAATCAAAACGAAGTGCTGGACACGTGCCATATTTGCCAATCATTTGAAATAATTTTTCAATTTTGTATTTTTTTTTTTCTTTTGAGGGTGTGTCATTGTTCGATCGATTGTTGGGTTGCTTTATGGCTTAATTACTAATTAATTAATTATTTAATTGCTGCAGGAAAGATGCTAAACTTTGTACGCGCTCATATAAAAATATCTCGTACATTTATGAGTTAGTTCCAATTGAAGACAATGTATAATTTTTTTTTCCGGAGCGAACACATAAATGACGTTAATTGTTTTTCTTTAACAGAACAAAAACAAAAAGCGAATTATTACTTTTTTAACGAAAGTTGTTGCGCGAGTTTTATTTTTATTTTATAATCCAAGCTGAGATTTGTTTTTGTGCGGTAGTATTTACAAACAGCTGAGAACTTTTTTTTGTTTCCAGTTTACAAAATTTCTCAACAATAAAACAAAAAAATAAAAAAAAAAACGATGTCTCAATTTTGTAAACCGTTACAGAGCACAGCTGTCATAATTGACAGATGAGTCTACATAGTATATCACTTTTTAAGTTAGCAATTAAAAGCGTGAAAAATACGTAGTCAGTTTTTCATTTGCTTAACTAAGTTTAATATTTGTTTTATATTTGTAGTAGTATACTACTTCCTAATAGCAATTTAGCACAACAGTTGTCGGAATTTCACTTTGTTTGCTTGTTGTACGAGTCTTATTTTGTTTTAGTCGGAAAAAAAAACAATAATAATAATAATAATAACACTTTAAATGAAGGTTACGCTCCAGACACGAACTTTGTTTAACTTATGTAGCTGTAGTAATAAAGAAAAAACCTTAAATCAAAATTTGCAGTTCGTAGAAATGTATATCATTATAATCAACTTAAAACGCTATTCGATAAGCTGTCAATTTTTTAATGTGCATTAATAGTAGTATGAAATATGTACATTATTGGAAGCTACAACTATGAGGGCATTCCCAATCTAGTATTTAATGCCTCGACAACTTATAGATACATTACAAAATTACAAATGCAAATAAAATTGTCTTTCGCAATGCTCTTGCAACGCATATACGATATATTACTAGAATAGATCTCTAGGCATATAGCTGACAGTGGCACCTCTAGTGTCGTTCGTAATGTTCAGAGTTACTGGAGTATACCAAATAACAAATGTTTACTTTTTATGCTAACCGAATCTTTATATCACTCACACATAGTGTGAAATGGTATTATCAGTTTGACTGAAAGTTTGTAACGCATTAAAGGATGCAAAGTAGACACTTTTTGCGGCAGCAACTGATGTTGACAGTCGGGCGGTCGTCATGTCGTGCCACTGCAGCGTCTATACGACTTCTTTTCTCAGTTGTATGCTCTGGAGTAGTGAGTGTTTTGTTGACTCTCTTGCTGGCCGACTGTGGTGGCTGCATCATAGTTTTGTGGCTTAGCGCCTTCTCATGCGCTCTTTCCGGCGTTAGGCCTTGCTCTAGGTACGTTATGTATCATTTCAATCCCGCCCCACTCAGACCCCTGCGCTTGGGATCGTCGATGCCGCCTGGTTCTCCTAGAGGCGGTAGTGGAGACTTCTTTTTCGGCGGAGTCTTTCTGCTCGACGGTGTAGCTTTGGTGGCTGCACCATGTACTTTATGTGGAGCTGATGGGCGTTCGGTTGTATGTGCCCTTGCCACAGTCCTCTCCGTTCTTGCGTCGATAATCGAGGCGGGCGCTCTTCCAGCGTGATAGCGTTGCTTTGTGGTCATGTCACGGTTGCACGGGCTCGTTCTACTTGTAGCAGCTGTTGTGCGTGTACGGCCTTCGTCCAGGCGTTTTTTTTTTTTTTTGATATTTCTTGAATTTATGTTTGATCCCACGAGTTGCAGAGAAAGTATGTCCACCTGTGCAGAGATCCGCCATACACAGATAAGGTCATAGTTACTCTCCGAGGCGACCAGGCATCGGAGAGGCACCGTTATCGACTGAGTTATTTTTATACAGGGTCCACAGCCAGACTGATCATCGACACGATGTTCATGACATCTTGATCAGGCCCTGTAGGCATTTTAGCGACTGTGCCTAAGTCTAGGAGGTGATGAGGTGTTAGGATGGGATAGCAGAAGAGAGTTGGATGTGGGAGTCGCACGCCGCTCCAATTTGCCGTATTCCGAAGAATACGTTACCAGGGATCACCACGTGAAGGCCCTCTTATTAGAGAAGGGGTGCTGTCCTATGAAGGGAGGCAGCACCATAAACCTCCTTAATAATTGATATGGTAGCTTCTAGTGGACGGATCTAACCGCTTTATTTTTTTTATAAATAAAATGACAATCAGCGTTGGAAACGTCGAAGTAGTAAAATGTTTACCATGAACCACTAAAACCAAAAAGAAAAGAGCTGAAATCATAAGGTTTTAATTTCAAAATCAGTCCTCATCTTGGAGTCGTGTTATTGTATGCAAAGTGTCGCATTTTACGCTGTAAGTGTAGGAAGGAAGTAAGGAAGTGTTAATATACGCAGAATGTTCGTTATTGAGATATACAGAAAATCTTCAACTAATTCAGGAGCGATATATGTTTTTCGAAGTTAACCATGTCACGACAGCTTCCGCCAACCGTTAGTGATGTAGGACAATAATGGGCTACTTTTTAGCAAATGAGTTCGATAAAAATGACACAGGGATTACTAGCTTCAGCAGGTTGGCTCATACTGCTCATCAAATAATCAATTTATCAATGATTTTTGTACACCAAATTTGACTTTGTCTGATTTTTTCTTGTGGGTATATTGGAAGAGCACGGTTTAAGTTAACAAATATGATTCTCACGATTGGAATCGCAGGGATTTCATAAGAATTTCTCCAAAAAGAGATGGAAATCGTCGAGAAAAGTGCTGTTATATGTGTAGAAGGCGGTCAATTGCCAGTTAGTATTACCAAAAAGTGACCAATTAAATTTTGAAGGTCCTAATTTACATAAAATAAATGAATCATAAATAATTATTGACATTTATTCAAATTATTTTAGAAAAAAACTTTAGTTACCACAGAAAAAAAACACTGAATATCCATTCTGAGCGAGCGGCTGATACAATACAGAATTTTATTGGAAATCAGTTCCCGCTATGTAAAGCTCTAGTAAGCGTGATTTTTGGTTTCCATCTACAGTGTCTTAGGACCCAATTCGTTGTCAGTTTGGAGTAGATTACACACGATGAAAGTTACATACCTAATTGCAGTGTCGTAGAATATAACAATTTGTAAATTCCGGATGTTAGTTTTCGTTTTCACAATTGCGAAGATCTCCGCCGGAAACGTTTGCTCTCTTGCTAAGTTTGGAAGTGGAAGATTTTTTTAATATCTCCGAGTACACACCTCCACCGACATTGAATTCCATTTTGGAACGACCCTGTGTAGATACTGTGAATCAAGATGCTTCTCGATGGAAACAAAACTTCGAAGCAGAAGTGGGCAGCGAAAAATACATACGAGTATTTGGTTGGCAAACAATTTCATACATTTTTTCAACTTTGTGGAGCTAATTTCACTCTCGTCAACATTCTATCTTCAGTTCAGCTTAGTATCCAAAATGTATTCCAGCAACTTTGTTCTCGGATGTTTAGATTGAGTTTTGTAATAAATAGTTTGTTTATTAACAGCTGACTGCGTGCACTCTAAACAGCTGATGCTCAAACCATAAGCAGAATTGATTTACCATTTAGGTGCGTTCACACAAATCATTAATATCTTATTGAATTCTCAAAAGAATTGCTTGCATCAATACCCTTAATACATACATTTATATTGAATTGTGCCTCTTTGGTCCGCTGCAACTTTGAAATACTCGGTTATGATAAAGCTCATTATTATAAACACATATAGTTATATCTTTTTTGTCAATACCTTCTTAAATCATTATAAACTGCAATATTTATTGTCTTTCGACTAATGTGCACGTAAGTCACATAAAATGTGAGAAAATACTAGATAAATACATGGGATAGATGTATTATTACTTACACTTGCTACCTAAACACATTATGAACTCTTTTGACTTTGCGGCAATTTGATTTGAGATAATATATAAACACTGTAAACGCTGTACTTTTGCATACCCTACACTAAAAGTATTGAAAGAATATTATTACTTTGTCCTAAAGTTTGAAATGCAGGGTATAAAATGTCGAAGAGTCTATGAAGTTTACGTATATCTATATACATACATATATCAAACAAGCTGCAAACGTGATTTCACGATGCCAGCGTGAAATTCACACTGAAAGTCCGAAATGAGATTCCGGAAGTCAGCGGAGTTTACAATTCTGGCGGCGATCAGTCTTTCCCATACTTTCGTTGGCGACGCCTTCTTTAGAGAGAGTGATAAGCCGGCAAGATTCGGGAATTGTGAATTTTTTATTTTGGATTTTACTCAGTATTTATTAAAAAAACAGAATTTTTAATTTGGAAGTTTTTCCAAAATCAACATATAACTCTATACTCCATCTTTGGGTCCCCTGGTTCGGTTTTTCGAATTCGATTTGATTAGCTGTTCCAGTGCTTACAAAATGTATAAGTTATTCGGTTTCAAAACACTTGGCTTTAAGCATCTTAATTCAAAAGTAAAACCATTTTTGAAGAAAATATGTGAAAATATTAGCAGTTTTAGAAAGGTATGTTCTTCTTCTTTGGAAAGCAGCTAAGCTAATGCCAATCGTTGGACAGGTTACAAAATGACAGGTTACAAATTTTAATAACAGCGGTTTTTGTTATGTCGTAAAAACGCAATGGAACAAAGAGCAAACATTAAATTTTGTTTTAAACTTACTAAGACTTACGAATCGTATCAAAAAAGTTTATGATTATTTAAAAACGGCCGTGATGATTTAAATGATAATGCAAGACCTGGACAACCCGAAGCATCTAATCGTGCTGAGTTAGTGGAAAAAGTAAGTGAAATAATCGCTATCGATGCAAATTTCACTGTGAGAATGCTGGTAGATGAATTAAATGCATCTTACTGTACAATCTACAAAATATTAACTGAAGATTTGAGTAAAAGAAAGGTGTGTGCAAAGACATTCTTTCAACAGCTGAAAACGATCTAGATTTTCTAGATTCGATCATAGTTGGTGATGAAACATGGTGTTTTAAATATGATTCTGAAACTAAGCGACAATCTGCAGAATGAAAGTCAAATGACAAGCCAAAACCTAAAAGATTGCGTTTTCATAAGTCAAGAAGCTAGACAATGTTGATAACTTTCATGATGCCAAGGGTATTGTTCACAAGGAATTTGTTGGAGAATATTATTTAAAAGTTTTACATCGTTTGTGCTCGCATAAAATGTTTCAGACACAGAAAACAGCGGGTTGAAAAATACCCACCCTTAGCAGTACTGGGGCTCGTGGGGGGACTATCATCTCAAACTTTTTTTGTATTTATCTTTGTGTTTATTGATACAGGATACAGGATTTTAGTACACAGAAAACTAAGAAACTTTTGCACTACAACTTTTTTCAAAATGGCGGTTTTTGGCGGGAAAAGCTCAAAAAAAGATTTAACTTCAATTGGTTACTGTGGCCAAACGGCTTAATATTTTTCAACGTGTAATAGCTCGTTGGAGAGGTCTTTTGAATAAGTTCAAATTAGCATGATGCTGTATAATACCTACTTTGAAAAATATAAGTCAAAATAAATTTTGAAAAGTACATTTTGCGATTTTGCCGAAAAATGAAACCAAATTTTCGTGCTCATATTTGGAGTGATAAAGCTTCGCGAGATTGCGCCAATTTTGATATATTATACTTTTCTGTGAAAATTCCCGAGATATAACATCCGAGATATAACATCGCAAATATCAGAGTGTGCAAAATTAGATATTTTTCCTAATGCGTCATACTAATGTCTGTTACTGTTAAGCTGCTGTTACTGTTAAGCTGCTGTGACACAGCGTTAACATAGACCTGTTATACTCTTATACACTTTTATTTTTTGGATTGTTTTTGTATGTATTCATATGTACATATATATGTACATAGTTATGCATGCAAGAAATAACATATATATGTATGTATAAGTACAAATCGCTATAAAAAAAATGCTTATTTAATCTCGCACATTTAGTGCCATAAATTGATATGTATTTATTATACAAAAACAAAATGTCTATTTTTATACCCGGTACCATAAGGTAAAAGGGAATATTAATTATGTGGAAATCTATTCAACAGGCAGAAGGAGAAGTGGTAGATTCCATTATGTATATACAAGTATATTCTTAATCAGAATGCGAAGACAAGTTTATATAGTCCTGTCCGTTTGTCCGTCCGACAGTCTCCTTGAACGAAAATATCTCGTAGACTATAAAAAATAGAGACTTCAAGCATGAATATTTAGACTCTCCTTTTCAATGTACAGTTAAAGTGTATTAAAAGAACATTTTAAGGGGCAGCCGCTATACAAATATGGCCCCTCTTTTAAGTTTTGAAATAAAAATTTAATGTTTTTTTTTTAAATGAATTTATTGTAATTTTTTTTTTCAATTCAATTGAAATGTCCCACATATGTTCAGAAGGGACAACTTAAAAGTATAGCAACCACACAAATCTTTGGTTCATATAAGAAGCCTTAAGCAAAGTTTTTGTTTCATATAAAGTTTTATTCAAGCATTTTACTTATCTTCTCTAATAAAATGACTGAAATGACGTCAAGTTTAGCAACATGACAAATGCCTAATTACATATTACAATCGATTCCAAACATACAAGTGAAAAATATAAATATATCGTCACAAAATTTATATCAGTAGTTTTGTGTGTTCCAAGTATGCTTTCGTCACTTGATTTTTACCTCGTCAAGAGGTTTTTTTATTTGATTTAACACACATCCAGTTCTTAAGTTTTTTTTTTTCATTTTGTTCCAAATGAAACTATCGTATTGGAATACGAAAACAAATCGTTCCGGAACCGAAACCGAAACCAAAACAGCGAAAATCAAATCGTTCCGATTCGTTTCGTTTCGTTTTGAAAACGAAACAAAATGTGTGTATAGTATGTATAACAGTACAGTTAATATTGCTAATGAAGGCTATTAATGATTCGGTTTCACCGAAATTAACATTTTCATTTGTTTCATACAATGCTAGTTGTTGTTGTCTGAAGTCTACCTGTCTGCCGACAGCGCCGGCAACCAACTGAGCATGCGCAAGTCAAGACATTGACATTGATAAGATTAGCACAGAGCAGGTGAGCACTATATGTATCTTTATATGAACCTCTATACAAAAGAAAGCGAGAGGCAACGCATTAAAAGGAGACAGTAGCTGAGAGCGTGGGAAAAACTAGTCGAGATATGACTTTGAGCTGCGTATCTTGTTTGAGCTATGTACATACATATGTAGCAGATACATAAAGTAACACATACTTAGTTATGTACAATGCAATATATAATATTATTTAATTTGCACATTTTGTTCGTTTATTTATTGTATTTAATTGTTTTTTTTTTTTTTCGGCTAGCCAAATTAAATTATAACAAAACACGCAAAAACGTGATGTCCAAAAAAATTGCTTAACAAATAAAAATGATTACTAACTAGAAAAGCAAATATATATTTAACTGATTTAAAAAGATGACACACGAGTTCAATTTACAGATACACAAAAATCTATGCGAAAATACTATAATGTGTTTATTTGCATTGCCCGAAATTGCTTATAACAAATAAATTAATTTAGATACAATGTTTTTGAATTTTATGTATCTAGTAGATACTTTTTTATGTATTCAGACTGAAGGTTCCTAAACTAACTGCTATAGCCATTTAATTATTTATGAATTTATTATTTTATTTAACATATTTACAAATAAATACGACTGCAACATTATCAGCAGTCATAAAAACAGTCTGCCAGAGCTGCCGGTTATCAGCAAAAATGACGACAATTAATGTCAAAAAATCTATAAATTCCAAAAAAAAAAATTGTTAATTTATAATGATCATTATAATTTTGACTATTTAGCGAAAATATTTTTTAATAAAATATATAGTATGTACCTACACACATGTAATCTATGCTATTAAGAGATTATGTTGGTTTGCTATAAATCACAAGTTCCGCTGGCTGGCTGAAGTTCAAATACGGAATTACGCCTTTGAACCTGATCCATATTGATAATGATACTTTGCAGAGTATTCAACCGGAGATGTGCTTATAAGTATAATCTAATTGGCAAATAAGCAATGAATTTTTCCAAGAAGGTTTTCAATTGATTTTGTTATATTGTCTCAAAGAGTAATTAATAGAGATAAGGTACTTTATGGAGGGAACAGTTTTAAAAAATTAGTAAATCAGTGTTTTGTACTCCACAATTTGTGTGTCTTTCTTCTTTGATTGGAGACAATAATATTGTATTTCTAATATCCCTACAATTTTATCAACAGTTTCACATATTTTTCTGTGGCAATACAATAGTTTTTTAGTAGGTATAATATTCACCATAGCCAAAGTGTTGTTCTGTAAAGCGCTTCAATAATAGTACAGTCAAACTGAATATTTCTTTTTATAAACAGAGAGACTAACTACAAAAAAGTTTCCTGATGCAGCCACTTGGGCTGATTTGGACAACCTTTGACTGCACAAATCTCATTGTACAGATCGGTCTGGGGCGTAAACCCAGATGTCCTTGGGAAGGTTATTAGGAAATTAAAAGCTATAATGCTAGTATTGCTGATTTTGTACCACAGCGTCAAATATATACTTCCGGTAGAGCTCAATTGCATAAAGATGCAATTGAACAGTCAATCACCTCTCATAGGAACAATGTCGTACTAAGTGGTAGACCACCACCTATTGACACCAGCACTCGTGTCAATAGGTGGTAGACCACCTCGTTATACCAGGACTAAACTTGCACAGTTGGGATCCGCATGGAGCAATATGCTGTTACAGGGAGAGAATTGGGATCAGCACTACTGATTGCTGTCCTCAGTGTGGTCAATCACCGCATAACGCGACCCATCTCTTCAATTGTCCATCCCGTCGGAATCAATTGAGTCCTATAGATGTTTGGTTATGTCCAACTGTAGTAGCTTTATTCCTGTGACTTGATATCTAGTGTTACGTTTCGGTTTATCTTTCTCTCACATTCATAATCACCATGCACAATACAATCATAATATAATAAGTTATATACATATATATATTTCCTGATGCAGCCCAAGTCAAGCTGTTACAACAACAACAACAAAAGTTTCTCCATCCATTAAAAAACAAGCAAAAACGGTTGAACCGAAGCTCTAATACCATTCACACGAAATTTTAAATAGTATTGTAAAACATAAGGTTGGTGGTTTAAATAGGGGCTACCCCAAACGGGTCCCACCCATTAATCTATATGTCAAGCATCTGTCCACTTAAAGTTACCATAAGTTGCTATTGACAAAAATAAAAAAGTTTTTCATACAAAAAGTCAAAAGTGGACGGTGGGTTTCTATAAGGGCTACTCCAAATAGTGGGCGTGGCGGGTCAATCTTGATACTCTATTAAACTGCAATAAAAATAAGTGTATGTGCAAAATTTCAACTGGACAGCATAAAAATTGGTCCGCCAAAAATGCGCAGCAACATACAGACAGACAGATGGACATGGCTAGATCGTCGAGCTGATCAAGAATATATATACTTTGTCTACGATGCCTCCTTTAATGCGTTACAAACTTACAGACAAACTGATAATACCATTTCACACTCTGTGTGAATGGTATAAAAATACTGATGATACAACATTTTACTATCATTTTTTTTTTTTTGTAGTAGTTAGTAGTTATAAAAAAAAGATAGTGCATAATAATTTATCGTGGCACTCATGCGAAGTAGTCCTTTCATTGTTTTCAGCTGCATATTTTTTTATGGCTTAAAAATATTTATTTCGTTTGTTTCTGGAAGAAATATATTAATTCACCGGATGGTAGGAACCTACATATATATGTATGTACATATCTTGCTTTTTGATATTTTTTTTAATTAAACAATTTTTTTCCGAATCGGTTCAACAAGAGCTCTTTCAAAAAGCCGTAGCCACTTCTGATTCTAATCACGGAAACCAATACATTTTTCATTTTTAATATTAATTCGGCGTGCGATAGTTTTCGATCGAAAAGTTGCGACAATCGAAATTTTTCATACAAACTTTGATAATATTGCGACTCAGAATTCATTCTTCACATGCCTGTATATATCTCTCCACTCTTCAGACTTCAAGTATAAACACAGATAAAAACAAATATTTAAAATAACGAACAAATAACAATCATTCTTAATGTCAAACAAACAGCTTTACAGCATATACATAGGTACCCACCATCAAACATGTTTCTGCAAGCAATTTTTATTTAAGGGGTTTCATAAAAACATTTGGAAAATGGAAAGATTTTGAAGTGCCTTCTCAAAAAATTTAAAAACTAAAAATGCAGAAGTGTAGATATTGTAGTTAGGTTTCCTTTTACCCTTGGCATCCAAGGCAAGGTACATATAAAATGTTTGAAGTTCAAATAAAGGTAAGCACCTCTCATCAAACAAGTTCCTTAGTGTGTACACAGCTTAAGCAAAAGAAAGCTATATATATATTGCTATGCTGCTCGCACTCAGCTGCAGCAACAGCAGCAGCAAACAGCTGTTGAGCTAGTGATGAGCACTGTTACACTACATTACGCTGTAACGTATCAACGCATATTAACAGTAGACGATAACAGCGCGTTTAACAGAGTATAGCTGAAAACTACAGCTGTTATCTCTATTATTGCAAAAAAAAAAAAAATAGCAACTCAAATTACAATAAGCGAAAAAATGTGCTAAACTAAACGCAAAAAGCGCTTGGAATATAGTTTTCAATATGCAATAAACTAATCTAAACTCGATTGTATTGAAGAAAAGCGCTGCAATTGGCGTATGACGTTAAAATTCGGAAAATGAAAAATAACAACGGGAAGACGTCATAATAAAAGCGTGCGAAGCGCTAGCTGGCGATAAAGAGATTAAAATGGATAGTGTGTGGCAGGAAATTGGTATTAATACGCAGCACATTTGCGAAACAGCGGCGCCGGGGCGTTATCAACTGATATGCGATCGAGGTTGGCTGCAGGCGCTGGAGCAGCTAGGCAAGCTGACCCACTTTAGAAGCTGGGCGCAACTGGATAGACGTGCGCATCCTGCAACGCCGCTGGAGCATCCATGGACTCGTGTGCTAGTGCAAACCTATCGCAAGCAGCCACAACGCAAAGTCTTACCATTGCCGCGTGCAATAACAGCTGAAGTGGCCAGCGGCGGCGGCGCTTGTGATACTGACTTGGATTATGCTTCGCTACCGCTGAGCTATTCACAGGCAGTAGCTTATGTTGCAAATACGAATTTTAAAATACTCTGGGAGACTGCATACAAAAGCTATGCAGGGGCACATGTAAAATATTGTCGACAACAGGCGCAAGGATTAAACGCTGGCAAATTGCTCAATTCACCACCAGATGCAGGACTGTTGTCTTATGATGTGGCACTCAAGGAGCTCATACAGCGCATCTATCAATGTCCGGTGGTACATTGTAAGCTGGATCGCTGTGCGGCAGAGGAGCTGCTGCATTTAAGTGGTGAAATGGAGTTCGGTACCAGCACAGCAGACTGTAATGCTAATGTACTGCCCGCACTGGTGGCCATTGACACAACCACGCATTACTGCATTATACACTATCCGCCGCCGATTGTATACAGTCTTTACGATTGTATTACCTATAGTAGCGCAGTGTTGGGTAAATCGTACAATAAATCGTTATTCATCATCTATCAACTATTTCAGCTCTCGAAAGCTCTACAAATGCAAGGACTTTTTCTCGGCGATTTGCGTCTGCAGCATATAATGTTGCGTGATAATCTCTGGCTGCAAGTGCTACCGCGCTTGGAATGCAATATGCTTTGTACGAGCAGTGATATGGATGTTGCAACGCCCTTGCTGGAAGAAGATGATGCTACAGATGGTGTTGGCTGCAGCGGCATCGGCATCGGTGCTCCTAATGAATGCTTGCAAACGACCAGCGCCAAATTTGATTTGAAATTTGTCTACGATCTTAATCAATTTACATTACGTGAATATACAGAAATGTGGTGCAATGGACAGCTCTCGAATTTCGATTATCTTACCATATTGAATAATGCTTCCGGTCGTAGTCTACACAATCCTGCATACTATCACATAATGCCTTGGGTAAGCGATTTTTCTGCACGCAATGGCGCCAATTGGCGTGATCTCAGCAAGAGTAAATATCGCTTGAACAAAGGTGATATACATCTGGATCTAATGTACACGCAAGCGAATGCACAGAATGCACACACACAAACGGCTGATCAGCTACAACAATTAGGCGCTGGCGCACAGCTAGCAGCAGCGCAGATGCCGCATCATGTTTCAGATTTTCTATCGGAAATAACGTATTTTGTGTATATGGCACGTCGTACACCACAGTCCATACTCTGCGCACATGTGCGACCCATTTGGGTACCAGCTGAATATCCTGTGTCTATACAACGTTTACAGGAATGGACGCCTGATGAATGTATACCGGAATTTTATACAGATCCAATGATATTTAAGAGCATACATGAAGATTTGCCTGATCTGGAGCTGCCTGCGTGGGCCAGTTGTCCGGAAGATTTCATATGCAAACATCGTGAGGCCTTGGAGTCACAGTATGTCAGCGAGCGTCTACATCATTGGATTGATCTCAATTTTGGGTACTTGTATGCCTTTAAACTTTATAGAGTTAATTATTAATTTCTTCTACAACTTTCTTTTTTTTTAGCTATAAACTCAGCGGCAAAGCTGCCATTAAATCGAAGAATGTCTGTCTCAGTATGGTTGATCAGCATCGTGATCTATGTCAACGTGGCATTGTGCAACTCTTTACACAAGCACATCCGCCTAAACGTTTTCCCACACCATGGTTTAGCAAAACTGCGCCGCGTCTAAGCCAGCTCTACAACAGCAATCAACAGCAACGTGCAACAAATGGACGTTCACCCAAAACACGGCATAAACTCCATGTCAATGAAGCTTCAAAGCGTTTGGCCAAAAG
This sequence comes from Leucophenga montana, assembly GCA_035044765.1. Classification (NCBI taxonomy): domain Eukaryota; kingdom Metazoa; phylum Arthropoda; class Insecta; order Diptera; family Drosophilidae; genus Leucophenga; species Leucophenga montana. The sequence goes on from JAWNNQ010000714.1 coordinate 40,641, forward strand.
CACTGAGAATCTACATACCAGCGAAGCGGTTAGCTCCTCACCACGCATGTCGCTGCATCCGTTGACTAGCTCCGTCGCTGCTACGCTGCCCGATGAAAAGCAATCGTCTGCCAATTTCTATCCATCTACGAATTTTATTGAGCTGCCAAAGGACTATAACCCCGCCGCATTGCTGCAAAGTTTCGAAACTATGCAGAGTTTCTTTGCGCGCACTTTCCCAAAGCAAATAGCTGCCACAAATACTGAAGAGAAAATGATATCGAGCGATTTAATGTTTGATGACAACTCCGAGGAGCATTCCTTTACAAATCAACTCTTTGCGGATGAGCTATCTGTTGGTGGTGGAGCCGTATTAAAGTCACCGCGAAAAAGCAAAAATTTTCTGGTGCCCACAACGCGTAGATTTTCGTTAAACCATAAACTTACGGAGAAACGTGAACAGGAGCTGCAAGTTATGGGCTGTCTGATTGTGGAACTTTTTATGTTACAACGTTTACGTCCACTACTAAATGGCAATGGCTTGAAGGCTAGTTTTGAGTCGCGTCTGCAGGCATGCCGCATTGTCGCCGAATTGCATCGACAGGAGTTGCCCAAAAGTTTACGTTATATTGTAGGCGTTTTGTTGCAATTGAAACCGGATGCACATGCGCAACTTGGCCTGCCACCGCTTAATGCAACACAAATACTCGAACCTATTTTTGCCACATCATTGATACCCTTTCCGAGCCATTATTATGCAATATTTGGACTGGTGCGTGCGTTGCACGCTTTTGATTTTAATTCTACGCTACTCGAACTGCATACACATTTCAGCTGCAATGGCAAAGAGTGCTCTAAATATACGGAAATAGATCGCAAGCGCGTACTCTTCGAGCGTAAGATTGCCGAGTGTAAAGTTATGGCATGCTGTGCACACATTAGACGTCTTCTAGAACCGCAGGCGTACGAGCAATTCTTACCGGTTGAGCTGTTGCTGCCGCACATTATAGATCTGTTAAGTGATGATCGCACATCTATACTTACTGCCTGGAATCTGTTCGATCCGGTGGCGCAGGCTTTGGGCATAGCACAGACACAACAGTATTTGCTGCTGCCTATTATGAAGCTTTATGATGTGGAATGCTTTGAGCGCGGCATGATTTCAGTGCGTAATCCACGTCTGCTGGATGCTAACGGCAGCAATGTTGCGGGACATGTACGCTTCTCAACGAGTAGCTCGTTTAAATCACGCAAATCGGTTAAGTTGTATCATCATAGCTTTCTCCTCCGACTGATTGTACGCTTTGGCTTGCGTTGCTTTTTGCAACATTTCATAGCGCCACTTATCGAGGCAGTTGGAGGCTACAAGGAACCAGAAGATGGCAATGGTTTTCACTACCACAGTGGCGTCACTGCTGGCAGTCGGCGTACGAGTAAAAATTTGAGTTTAGCAGCGGTTGAGGAGCAAAGTGCAACACCTAATTTGATTACATCACGGTCGCGTGATGATTTGGTGTCGGAAGCTGCTGCAGGTGAGTTTAAATCAAATTTCTCAAAAGTTTTAGTAATGATTAAACAGATTTTGAGAGTGTACTTCAGAGACCTTATCATTAAGATCATATCTAATTAGACACCCTTAGATAGACTTGGTACAGAGTATGTCGAAGTCGAATTCAGTCGATGGCAGCGTTCTATTTAAATGACAGAAACCCGATATATATGCCTATTTTTGTACTAAGCTTTTAGAAAATCTATATCACATTTTTTATGGGTAGCCCCCTTTCAAACCACTTTTAGGTTTATGTATTGAAAAATTTGTTAATATCGTTAAAATCAACTTTACTCGCCAGATGCTTTTACGCTGTACAGTAAGCTCTGATTTATGATCTATTTCCAACCTCGAGATTTTACAGAAGAGGCATGAAACAAGGTGGTGTCCTCCCGCCATTTCAATGGATCTTTGGCGATTAACAAACTTTCGCCTATGCATATGTCATTTTATATGAAAAGTTTCTCCAATCCCTTTGCAATCTAATGCAAAAAACTCCACCGAAATTATCCTTATGGGCGGATTAACACATAATCCTGCGGATTATGTGTTAATCCGGAAAAAACCGAACTCGTACTACTCACAAGGAAGTACAAGATTCCTGTACTATTACCTCGCAACCTGAATGGCATCCGCCTTAGCTTTACAGCCGTGTGAATTCGTGGGAACCATTCTAGACGAAAACTTATCAGAACACATAGAAAAAAGCAACCGTGGTTCTATTTGCGTGGAAAATTGATAGTGATGCTATTGTGAGGCCTATATTACTCTATGCAGTGCTGTTCTGGGGGCCAGCACTACAGAAAAGAAACATCTGACCGTTTATTGAGAGTCTAACGTAGCGCGGAATTATGTATTAGTGGTGTTTTGCATACCCACTCCTACGGATGTACAACAAACACTTGCAAGTAAACAGTTCCATCTACTAACCACGCTCAGACTAGAGAAACCTACTGTATCCCTAGTCTAAGCTTTTTCGAAGCATACTCCGTTACAATACCCACTCGAAAGGATTGGGTCAATAAGTTACACAGACAATTAGATGTAGTCAATATCTATACGCATGGTTCTCTTCATAAGACTATAGTATCTACCAGGTAGAGGTTACTGCTATTTAGGGCGCTTGGTCTGCTTAAGTTGAAGTGCAGTTAAGTATGGCAAATGGTTTCATAGAAGGGGTGGTCATTCGTCATACACTTTATCCTTCAGTACAGTTTTGCTTGCGAACATAAACTCTAAGGTGAAAAGGCGACTCATCCGAAAATATGATTTCTTTAAATTAGGGTCAATGAGTAACTATTGTCCACAATTTATAGCGCTCAAGTTAACATATAGACGGTCCACCCTGTGATATTGGCATTAAAATTAAATTCCATTCCTATATAACTGTAAATTTAGGAACAATAATTTATAATCATTTTTTTTTATTTTTAATGATTTTCATTTCTTACAGCTGCACAGCAAAAGCCCGAAATCGAAGATGTCTTCAGCTTCGAAGATGATCCCAACTCCGATCGTATCTCAAATTCCGGCACCGCTGAGAATAAATCAATTGATTCGTTTGATATGCGCGGTACAGCTACCGCAGAAGAGGCTAGAGAAGATTTCGAACAAGCTGAGCATACAACAGAGAAATTGGCTATATCAGAAATATTCTACGGTTCAAAGATCTCTAATACTTCTTTCGAGGAGTCGGACAGAATTTCATTAAAAAGTCAAGGCACGCAGCAAGATTCACCACAAGCAGCATCGGCAACAGCGATTGTACCAATAATTGGTCCAAAGTCACCAACAATTGAAATACCCGCGAGCGTATTCCGGCGCACCTATCAACTAAATACAATCGATTGCGAAATCGGTTCACGTAAAAGCGTCGATTCATTTGAAATTATAACACAGGCGGTTGAGGAGGCACAGCAGAAGCAACGTAGCGATGAGCTAAATGCAGCAGCAGCGGCTACGGTTGATGATAAAACAACAACAGCAAGCATATCCACAACAGCATCGCAAACCACAAACACAACGGATGCATGTGACTCACTGCAAGCATCGGTCATCTCGAAAATGTCCGAGGCCAAAGCACTGCAAAATAATCGCATATCGGAAATGAGTGCCGAAAGCTTGGTTTGGCTATCGCATCGTCTGGGACCAGTGCTTACCTCACGCTATATAACACGTAATCTGCTGAAGATGCTAACGCTATGCTATGTCGGCCAAGAGAATCTATTGCCAGAGATTGATGTTGTCGCTGAGGATGCATCTAATTTGAATTATTTCAGCATTGCAGATGCGCGTGTTGTGGGTGATCGCAGTGCATCGAGAGTGCTGGAATGCTTGATGTCAATTGCGGCGCTCTTTGGCGAGGAAATAGTGTTGCTGCAATACTTTCCACATATAACTGAATTGATAGCACTAAGTTCAAAGCGTATAACAAGTAGTCTGGAGGGTGCCATTATCAGTTCGTTGCAGTTGCTCAAGTATATGGTGCCTTGTCTGAAGGATGTTACTATAATGGAGCATTTAAAGGTGTTTAATTAAAGAAAAATACAAAATTAAATAACAAATGTATGCTAACAGAATTTTTCATTTTTTTGTATACCTACAGGACGTCATACTCGATGCTATACTATTGCCGCTGCTACGCATACTCGGTTCTACGAGGCTGCATATGCCAAGCGGTTATCTGGGTCGCTCGTTGCTTGCGCGTAAGCTACTCGATGCCATCTACACGCTCAGTGTACGAATTGGTTCTGATATGTCGAAGGAGCATTTATGTCAACCGCTGTTGCGTCCTTTCTTTTTGCTCTTCGATAAGGCTTACAGCGTAGCAGAGCATTTAACGGATAGCATCATTGCGCTGACTATAACACCGCCACAGGATGTGCCGCTGCAACCGCGCGCTACCGAAGAACTACGCGATGTCTTTAATGCTGCTCTGGCACACAGTGCCTATCTGACATTTCTACGCTTTCTGGGTGAATCAATAATGCAGCGCACCATTACGAATTGGGAGCTGGTGCTAACGCTTTGCCATGAATTCGAACAGCCCAATTTTAAAACTCAAATGGCAACACAGACAAACATTGTGGATGACAGTGTTGATGCTGTGGATGGTGCTATAGCGACACCGGATGTTTCACCAGTTGCGCCGGATGATGTAGCCAATAGTTTTGGTACACAAGTCATTGGCAATCGCATTGCAGTTGCCAGTAATATTGCACCATTGTCTAAACCGGAACTGCTTGGGCCCATGGAAGTGCTGGATATGGTCGCGCATAAATTCGAACAATTTCCAACAACGCGTCACTTGAAAGGCAATTGGTTAGCTTATTGGCGACACGAGATAACGCGTTCCGACAAAGATACTGCACTAAATCTTAAGCAAATACGTTTGCAGTCATTTGCAGGACATACGAATTCAGTGCGTTCGCTAATAGCGTTGGACAATGAGAATAGTTTTATATCGGCATCAAAGGATAAAACTGTCAAACTGTGGTCTTTACGTAGCGAAGGTGATGGCAAAAAGACAACAGCATGCCAGTTTACCTATACGGCGCACAAGAAATCCATACATTCATTAAGTTTTCTCGAATCTCTGCGCTATGTTGTGTCCTGCGATTCGGGTGTACACATTTGGGATCCATTTATTGGACGTCCATTGGGCATACTCGATTCACCGCGTCACAATCCGGTTACGGTGGTTAAATGTTTACCCTCACCCAGTCCGCTTATTGTTTGCGGCACTGCTGAATCTACGGTAAAGATTATCGATGCACGCAGCATGCAATACGTTAATGAGTGGCGCGTAAGTGGTGCATTGCAGACAAATGCTACCGTGCGCTGTTTAACAGTGGCACCCTCGGGTAATTGGCTTGCTGCCGGACTTTCTACGGGCGGCATTGTCATGTTGGATACACGCACTGGTATTGTGCTCAATGCTTGGCGTCCCATGGAATGTGATCTATTACAATTGGCAGCGCCAAATGAACAGCAGCTTATCAGCTCAGCATTGGATCATAGTCTAGCGGTGTGGCATGCGCAAGACGGCATTTTACACTATCAATTGAGGTAGGTGTCCTACATAGTTACTTAGCTATAATAACTATTAATGAAAAATATATTAAATTACAGACCACCTGCCGAACCTGCACATTTTCTACAAACTGTTGGATCTGAATTAACCTACGCCACCACTGGCAATCGCATTGGTGTCTATGCTGATATTAGCAGTTCCCATGCTGCACACTCTGTAACCAAATTGCGTTCCGAAACTTTCCGTGGTGTGCTGACCTCTGTCGCAGTACTGCCGCTCAATCGCGCCTTTCTCGCCGGTAACGAGAGCGGCAACATTGTGCTGCTCTGCTAGTAGACTGCTATGCAATTCTCAGACCGGGTTGTCTTTTAAGCATTTTAGTTTTTAAGCAAAAAGTATTAATATTACAACAAGTTGCACCAAAAAAAAAAGTAGTCACATTTATTCGAATTTTCAAATGAAATTAATAAATCAAACATTTTAGATTTACCTTTAGTAATTGACACCCATTAAAACGTATGTTAAACACTTACTAAAAAAATATTCACTGCATCCATTCCATATGTTCTAGTGTACTCGTACATCGGTTACGGTTTACTTTTGACTTTTAATGAAGCCTATAGAAATATAAATATGTGTGTACGTTAGATGCTAAATTTGTATAAATGCAATATCAATAAAACACCCAAAAAAAAAAAATGGTTGCTTGAACCATAGATTTGTATTGGCGCTATATTCTATAGTGCAAACTGTTCGGATTTAGCTTTAATTGGCAAATAAAATATAAATAACGAACTCATTTCTTAAGAAAAATGTACGAGTCTGTCTTTGTTATGAATATTATTAGTGGTTGTCTTTTTAGCAAAGTTCAAGTTCAAAGTATTTGTACTTCATGTCAAGATGAACTGGCTATGTTGCTTCGTATTAGCCAAACTGTTAAAGCATTATTATTTGATAATATGTATATTATATTGTGTTATTAATAGTTTTTCCGCATATTGCCGCAATTATGAAATATTTATGGAGAGGTTAAGTTGTGGCATGTGGCAGTATTCCGTACTTTGATCCATGGCGCTAGTAAAAGTATGGCCAATATGGATTTACTTAAACGAAGTACAGTACGCGTGAGCTTGATCTTAAGCCAGAAATGAACTTAAACCAAATTTTGTTTCGTTATTTATTTTTCTTGTTTTTCTGAATTTTATTCTTTGATACTTAAAACTTATGACTTAAGTACATATGGTGCTTGTTGGAGGCTAGGGAAGAATCCGTTTCTTAAGTGAATAGTACTTATGACGGACGGGTTACGTAGCCTATTTAATGTTCTGGAAGGTGTCATTTTGAAGTAACGTAATTAGCACCTTAAAAGAAGCACCGCAGACCCCATAAAGATTAAGTTTAACTTTAAAGAGTGTGATAAGTAGTAGAATTAAGACACTTTTTATACTATTCACACAGAGTGCGAAATGAATTATTGCTGTTTTGTATGAAAAACTTTTTTACTGTAGTCAATATCAACTTAATAATTTACATGGCAGCTTCTAATGGACGGGCGCTTCACATATACATTTATGGGTGTGACCCGCCAACTTTTTGGGATAGCCCAAATACAAACCCACCGCCCACTTTTGTGTTTTTATCTGAAAAACTTCATTATTAAAGTCAATATTAGCTTAAAATTTTATGTGGTGGTTTTTTATGAACAGGCGCTTAACAGAGGTGGCCCCCACACAAAACCAACCGCCCACTTTTATGGTTTTGTATGAGCAACTTCATTTAAGTCAAAATTAGCTTGCAATTAAACGTGGTGTTTTTAATAACCGGCTCATTTTTTGAGATAGCCCCCGTACAAACACACCGCTCACTTTTTTGCATTAAGTATGAAAAACTTCTTCAGTTAAGTCTTATAGATAGTCGCTTCACACACATATACATGTACCGCACACTTTTTGGGGTAGTCCCTATACAATCCCATCCCCTCCCCACGTATATATTTTACAATACGAATTCAAATTTTGTGTGAATATTATTAGAGCTTCGGTTCAACCGAAGTTTAGCTTTTTTCTTGTTTTAAACCGCGCTTTTTCACTTTGGGCCTGCGTGCTCTAGTTCGGACATTCTTATTGTTAGACCCTCGATAAGAAACAAGTCAGGTCTAGTCAAACAATAGCTATCGATTTACAATTTACGTATATATTAGCAGTGATAAATATGTACTACTGGCTGGTACTCGGCGCGTCGCTGCCCTTCCCCTTGCCCCTACCACTCTTTCCCACTGCTCCACCTTCCCCAAGCCCCGTACTCTACCTCAAATTCTCCTACCCCTCTTCCTCTGTCCCATCCACCCCTTCTCCAACTATACCTTACGCTGCCACCATTCCCCTACCTCCGTACCACCCTTCCTTTACCACATCTTCTCCAATCCTTCCCCTACCACCCATTATAATTCCCATGTCCCTCTTCCCCTTCTACTCCTTTCCCAACACTCCCCTTTCCCTTCCCCCATTTCGCTACCTCCCCTTCCTTTGCAACCTTTTCGCAATGCCCCCTTCAATCAAATTAACATGTATAGAACATTTCATCCTTTCCCCTACCTCTTCTTCCCCCTATCTTTCCTTCCCCCTATCACTCCTTCCCCTGCCCCACCTTCTTAATACCCTTTTCCCTACCACCACGTCTCATACCACTTCTTCCCCTGCCCCTTTCCCCTACCTACCTTTCTTGACTCGAACTTCTTCCTGCCCCCTTTCCCACGCCCTCCTCGACCTCATTAATATGTATATTCTATTTAGATTATACATATTAATGGATTAATTTTCTGTGAATTTTATTAGTTATTCTGCAATTCGGGGTGGAGACGAATTCAACAAATCAGAAATAATTAAAATCGGTCCATATATATATATAGATTTACGGTACATATTCTCGCACACAGCAGCCTAAACTTTTTCTCAGCGCTTCAGCATTCTTATTGACACATTCAAACACAACGTAGAGCTTGCTCCGACTGAAACAAAAAACTACAATTCAGTCTTACCAAAACCACTCTACTATACACATTAAATAAAAATCTCGTCGCTTCAACTCGCGTTGTTAATATCGACTTTATGATTTCGACTTATTAACGTCATAACTAACTTAGTTTTTTTTTTTGAGTGTGGTCAAATGGAATTTCATTATCGTAAATTAAAGTCGAAATTCTATTGTAATGATCGGCAAATAGGTAGTCTCACCGAACAATATTATGTATGTAGCAATAGATTACTATAAAAATAACTGGAACTTATTTGAAACTAAAAATCTTCCGCAGAGTTTTCACGAATTCGATGTATCGGTGTGCGATTTTAATGAAATAATTAATGGTAGTAAGTATTGATTAAAAAAAATAAAAAATATGATAAGAACTTTCCATTTTTACAGTACTCACACAGAATTTTCGTCAATACGCCAGTATTTTTGTAATGCTTGAATATCAACAAATGCCATGGGCAACGGACAGACGACCCAGTGAATGTTTGCCCTTCTTGATAAAATTAACACGTGCTTTTGGCAAACGTGAAGAATTGAAGTATATGCCAAAAATAATATCCTTAAACTATGGCAATGCAGGTGTGTAAACTTAGAAACAAAGATAATTCTCAAAACTAATAAAAATTTTTTTAATTTTTTTCGTACAGCGACAACACCGAAAAACTTTCTCAAGAAATTGCAACGTACCAAATTTTTAAATATTTTATGTAATGTGAATAATTTAATGTTGTTACTATGTGCGGTAAATATCGATTCAGTTTTCAATTCCGTATTACACTTTCAGCATAATTTCGTGATATGAAATGTCGCTATGAAAAAGTTCTGGTAGTTTCGAGTCTCGGAAATCTTCTAAATGTGACATAGGGGCACAACTTGACGAAACCTAACCTAAAAATGTTATTCGAAATCCACAGCTCGGAGTATAAATTAATTTATTATTGAAATGTTTTTTTTTTCTTCTGCACCGCTTCAGACACCACCCTACTGTGATAATTTTGAAATGTTCAGTTTGTTCTCGAAAAGAGTGCAGCAACCTGTGCAGACGTTGCTGAATAGATTTTGTATTGAAAGATTTCGTGGGTAAGTTGTTAAATTATTCTGAAATTTCTTTAAAATACAACAAAATTTTATACTTTTCAGCGAATTTCAACAGCAATACTTAATACATTCGACCACAACGGAGAGCTGCTTTCTTTTTAACATCAATCCAGCTTTGGGCATAATCTTCAATAATACCAAGTTTTTCAATCGTGCTAAAAGATTAGGCGCCACAGTAGATACCAAGCGTTTAATTGAATTATTTGAAACGAAACGTATGCCCTACATAGTGCTACAGGATGGCACTGCAGCGGAGGTGCGTGCCTGCATGGAAATGCGTAAGTGTGGCATGAAGACTTCGAGTTTGTATACTCTAAATTTCCCAACAATTTTTTAGTGAAGAACTGTAATTTGACACAATTTACTTCGTTATTGATTGTGATTATGTCACATGGTGACAATGGTGATGTAATCTATACCAAATCTGGCGAATTTCAAATCGATGAGGATATTGTGTCACCACTGTTGGCCAATGAAACACTAAAGAATGCCACCAAAATTGTAGTAACGAATGCATGTCGCGGTGCTTATGATCCGGAATATGCAGAGTATGATGAATTGGAGCCACTGGAATTGACTGATACAAGTACACAGCCGGAACGCGTTGTAAAATACTACAGCACTAAGCGCGGTAGGTTGTGTAAATACAAATTTAATCAAAGCAAACTAGTATATATTTTCTTAAACTCTTAAATAGGTTGCGTCTCATACAGAAGCATCAAGGATGGCTCATATTATATTAAGAATTTTTGCAAACAATTCGGTATGCCATTTCTAAAACGAAATCTTGAGGATATAGCTACAGATGTCGAAGCATCATTGCAGAAAATGAATTTGTTTGAACATCAGTCCACGGAATTCTGTAGCAGACCCGGCACTGCGCACTCATTTGTTGTAGAATATCGTTGTAATCAAAATTATGCAGAACAATTGGCAGAAATAGAGCGTAGTGTTGCGTTGACGAATGAAGTTTTTATAAAGAATAATTTTAATGCGGTAAATTAATAAAAACAAACTAAACAAATAAAATAAGGTTATTTTTTAACTAAGTAAAAAGTTGCAGAAGGACTCTTATAAAAATGTATAAAAAGAAATCTGCCACACCCTCCATTTGTTGAGTTTTTGTATAACGATTTGTTGTTTTGATTGTTAATTAAACTATTTATGATAAATTTGAGGTGTCTTACGTCAATCGTAACCGCCAAAAAGGTGTAAGCGACAAAGTTTGGGATTTCCGTTTTATTTTGTTTATATATTACTAGCTTGCATCTCCTCTACCACTCCATCCCCCAGTCACTCCTTCCCAATGCCCCCTTAACCTATTCCCCTACCAAATTCCCATTCCTCATAGCACCCCTTCGCCTACCACCCTTTACCATGCACCCATTCCCCTGTCCCTTCCCCTACCACCCCTTACACTACATCCCCTTACTACTTACCTCCCCTTCTCCCTGCCCCCTTCAATATTTCATCCCTCTATCTTATCCCTGCACGAACGTTTTTATATATTGTATATTACCAATTCATATAAAAACAAGAACAAAGTTAACTTCGGTTGAAAGGTGGGCGCCCACTAGTAGTTGTGAATGAAGCCATATCGAATTTCAAGTTGATATTGACGTTTTCCATGCAAATGTATAAAAGTGAGCTGTGGGTTTATATGGGACTACCTCAAAAAGTGGGCGGGTCACGCCTATTTGTATATGTATATGAAGAGGCTGTCCACTAAATCAACCAAATCGAATTTCAAGCTAATATTGATTAAAATGAAGAATTTTTTCATAAAAACCACAAAAGTGGGCGGGCCACGCCCATTAGACAATGTATGTTAAGTGGCTGTCTATAAAAGGCAACATATCGCATTTCAACCTAATATTGACTTTAATAAAGAGGTTTTTCTTACAAAAACACAAAAGTGGGCAATAGGTTTGTATGGGGGCTGCACCAAACAGTGGGCGGGTCCCACTCATTAATGTATATATCAAGCATCCGTCCACCATATCAATTATTAAGTTGATATTGACTGCAATAAAAATGTTTTTCATACAAAAAGTGAAAAGTGGGCGGTGGGTTTCTATGCGGACTACCCCAAAAAGTGGGCGGGGTGGGTCAATCATGATACTCTATTAAACTGCACTAATAAGAAGTATATGTGCAAAATTTCAACTAGATAGCAAAAAAATTGGTACCCAAAAATTACGCACCAACATACAGACAGACAGACGGACGTGGCTAGATCGATTCGTCTCATCGAGCTGATCAAGAATATATATACTTTATGGGGTCTACGATGCCTAATTTAATGCGTTACAAACTTTCAGACAAACTGATAATACCATTTCATACTATGTGTGAATGGTATAAAAACGTTCTTAAGTTAAGTTTAAGTTCTTAACGTTAAGTTCAAGTCGGAACACTATATATTATACTCGGAATTCCCATACAATAATAAAACACCATAGACAAGGTACAGCGTAACACGACTTGGAACACACTCGGCAGCAGCGTTGTTTCTAGTTTTACTTTATGAAAAAGTTTTTTAAAACTTCGAAAATGTCATAACAACCAAAAACTCTGAAGTGTATAGAAGACTATAATTCTATCACAATAAATATAATGTAATCTTATATATATTTTCAATATACGTAAAACAATTTCCAGTTTGCGTGTTTAAAATTCAAATTGTTTATTCAAATATATTACTTTTTAATTACATAACAAATTACGACTGAGGCATTTCCCAATTGACGACACATCAATCAAGAAATCCCCCAAATTATATATATATACCAGTTTGGGATAATCCAAGACATTGTAAATAAGTGTGGGAGATTTGAGTTGATGAATGAAATATATTGTTTATTATATAAAATTTACGCTAGACGATATTATCTTAAATTATATTTATCATTGGGTTTATATGATAGGCATAATCAGCTCAGTATGTAGTACTAAGTCATTGTACTCAATGAACTCAAAACTTATTAAACGAATAAAACTGAAACCAGTTCTCAGCTACTCATTCACCAGTCGATGACGATGATGCAGAATCTTGTTTTGTATTTATTTATTATTTTCATTCAATTCGGATATTTTTCTTGGAATACACGCGTCGCAAAGTGTGCAGGTTTTATAGTATTTCCTTTTAATGCCCTTCATATAAAATGCAGAAAGGTTATTAACAGTTTGTTTGTAAGCTTGTGCGCATTAAAATATACTGCTGAAATACTGCCAAAAGTATATCTAACTATCTATAATATTAGTATTAAGGCAAGGCTCACAATAAACAAACAATTTTGACAAAGAAGATTTTTATTTGCAGATGTGCAGAGTACCTATAAACTCGATTGAATATTTTTGACGTGCGTGGCCACAAAAGTCTTTATATACACAAAAAAAAAAAAACACACGCACCCGTTTTATATGAAATACATACATAGACACTCATGTTTTGTTCATCTCTCTTTCTCTCTTTCTCATATGAAATTAAGTGTTGTGCATGTCCATCTGCACACAAAAATAAGAATTTTATACAAAAAAGTTTATAAAAGAATAAAAAAGAAAAAGAATCATTCAATTACACCTAGCTTTCGGTCGATTATATTGCCCGGTAAGCTTTCTTTCTAGTAGGTACATACAACACCAAGCATAAACTGTTCAGAAATCCATAGAGTATTTTTTACATACTATATATAAATTGGCTATAATTGTTTTAGGTCCAAAGGAAATGAGAACAAATAAAACCATTTTATCTGTAAAAGGACGTGAACATGGTCTGGCAGGCCTTTGGATTTAATGGAACCATGGAGTTATTGAAAGAAGATTCTGCAGAATAGTTTGTTGTCAATATTCTGCCGATATGGACTCATTTCATGGCCCGGAATATTGTGTGATCTGACATCGTTGATCTATGCGGACAAGCCAGCATCGATTTAAGCCTTGGAAGCCAATATCGAGCGCACTATTCGTGAGATACGGTTTTAAATGGTTAAAAAAGTGGAGAAAACTTATGAATTGGAATTTGGATGCAGTGCGTCAGACTTTCCCATGGGGGCCATATGCCCGAAATCATTTTTTTATTAATGACACCGAAACAAAAAAATTACTCATTCTGTTTATTTGTATTTTTTATTTCATTTTAAAGTTCTATAACTCTTTAAAACAGCGGTGGGCACTAAATTTTGAATCGGGAGCAGTACAACAACATCTACAACAAACCGAGTTTTTGAAGTCATAAATCTAAGCAAAATTATTATTGATTCTATACTTCGCGAAGAAAATCGAGCCTTCGCTGTATTACAACAATTTTCTTTGTTTGGTTTATTAAAGTAAAAAAAATTCAACACTGAAAAAATTTTGTTAAACCAAACCGCAGTTAGTGTACAAGACGCGGCAGAAGTCATAAATCATAGCAAAATGAACACTTTTATGATGGTCCGCGTCGCAACGAAAATCGTGTATGGTTGTGCTTGTTGACATGCTGACATGCTAGTATGCTATGACCTTTGTTCTATGTTGAAAATCACTATATCAAAATCAATGAATTTTTTTAGAAGAGTCGTAGTGCAGTGTAACGATTATAAATATGACCTGTCGGCAGGCAAGAGCATACTCCAAATACTTGAGACAATCGAAATTTCGTTCTAAATCTTATCATGGTGGGGGGCAACAAACTCAATTTAGTTTGAATTAAAAAAAGGCATATTTTTTAAGGCTTTCCAATCGATTTTGATACTCCCTCTCCCATCTCACAAATATTCTGAAACTTATGGTGCAGGGTATAATTCATTCGACCAACTCGACTTTAGCATTGAATTTTGTGTTGTCTTCGTATTTATTATATTATTGTATATTTAAAAAATGAAAAAATAAAAAATGCAACTCGGTGATTATGGTACGGAATAAAATTGGCAGCCAGCAAAAGAAAGGGGAGAAAAGGAAGAAAGAGTGATGCGAGTTGAAAATGATCAGTGATCAACTGCAGGCATGCATATACATACATACATACATACATACATACATACATACATACATACATACATAGGTAATACGTATGTTTCGTATGTATGTTTGTGTGCGTGCGGAGGATGATTATTGGATCCCTCAGCTCAGCAGCATGTGCATTTTTGTATGTCTGTCTGGTTGTATACATTTGTATGCATGTGTGCTCCTTTATTTATTTTTTGTATAATTCGCAATGCGACTTCTTCGTCATCAACTCATCTCCCTCATTGATTATTATTATTATTGTTGTTGTTGTTGTTACTGCAGCAGCAGCTGCTGCTGTTGCTTTTGCTGCTGGAGTCGATTGGAGTAAGTTTTTTTTTTTTTTATATATATAAAATGTTACTTTTGCAAATTGCATCATTTCTGTGCGCTTGCTACAATGAGGATTTACAGAGGACAATAGTGCGTCTAAGTCACTTTGGCAATTTAAAAGAGCACAGCATGCACCCAACTAAACCATTTAGAAAGTAAACTAACATTCCACCTCAACTTACGTCTAAAGAAACTGATCATAAATGCGTTCCAGCACTTCGTCATTTTCTTATTCGAATAATTTAACCTTGAAAATAAGGAGCTGCTGCGTTTGATACGTTGCGTTGCCATTTGCGTGCGTGCGTGCATGCAGACCAAACATCTTCATCCTTTGTCTGCACAGTTAGCATGTTTGAGTTGCACTATGAAGTGAGAAGCTGCTTCGCTACTTAATGCTGCACAATACTAAAATCTTGTTTAATAGTATAGAAACATTGATGCAAGTCAGTAGTAAGCAAGGGCACTAATGAATGCTTTTGTTGAGTAGGAAGAAGTATTTAAACGAAATTTATCAGGCACCGTGGTGTGGAGCAAATGCAGCAGTACATAAAATTACAGAGAATTTTATATCCAAAAACAATTTACTGGCAATGTGTTTCGATCTTAAAAGTGCTTTAACTTCATGAAGTGTTACCTACACTGCCGTTCATCTGAATAGATTCAATATATTTTTATTTTTTAAGTGATACTATTTCGTTGAATAGTTAATTTAAAAATATTATATACATCTATATGTATTTTGCGTATTATGTATCACTTTTGTTTTTTTTTTTTTTTTTTTTGTACGGAGAAAACATGGTAAGCTTATAGAACAAATTAACCCTGAACCTTACAATAACACTGTTGTAGTCGACTTGCTAGGAGTTTATGGGATAGATACATTTTGCTTAATTTTGGTACGCTGGGGCAAAACCCGGAAATTTTTTACATTACAAAAAATGTACCCATACATAAAATTAAAATGTTTTCGACAAAAATGCGCCATCCATCGATTAATACCCAGGACTCCATTAATAACGGCTTTCAAATGGTTCCATGCAATTTCAAATTGAATTTGCTTTAATTCTGTATACGGGTACATTTACCGTACGCTAGTTTCGGAGATACAGGTCAAAATTTAAAAACTTTCGTTCTTTGAATTTTTGTTTGAAACTAGCAGTGTTCCCACTCCTATATCTCGGAAACTATCGCTCCTAAAACGAGCAACAATAAACCAAACTTTACAATGCATTGTAAACTGAAAAACTTCTTTACCCAGCTACTTTTAGAAGAAATTTTATGCTCGTATCATTCCGTAAAAAAAAACTTTTGCTGTAAAGTTGCTCAAATGCAGCAGCATTTTTAAAGTTTGTAGCACAATATATGAATTCCTATCAGTAGACGTGGATAAAAATTAGGTTACAAGATGGCTACGAACACGACTTACAGAGAATAAGGGGACTATGGGTCCACCCCTACGAGTATGGTGGAATACACACATTGAAATTTATGTGAAGCGTCCACAGTAAGCATATTCATATTCAAACTAATATTGACAATAATTTAAAAGGTTTTCATAGAAAAGCACAAAAGGGGGCGATGTTTACTGTCGATTGCGAAGAAATTGGAATAGCTAAGATAGTAAATTGCATTTTCCTCTCAGGTTTTTTTCTCAGAGATTGACTGGTATGGTTCATACATCTTATTTTAAAAAACTTATTAACTCGACTACCGAAGCTCTTTTACCATGCACACGAAATTGTAAACCGTTAGGAACTATATAGCCCAATAAAAAAAATTTTTTTTTTGTGCCGTAGGTTTTATCGGTCCTACTCCTACGAGTGGGATGGGACAAGCCCATTGATAATTATATAAAGCGTGTTACCATAAAACATAAAAGTGGGTGGTGTATTATTATAGGGGCTAAATTTAGAGTGAGGCAGGACACATCGGTTGATATTTATGGGAAGTATCGATCCGTAGAAAGAAATCATATCAATTTACAATTAGTTATAAATAGTAATAAAAAGTTGTTCATACAAAAAAACAAAAGTGGGCGGTGGGTTTGTATGGGGGCAACCCCATAAAGTTTGTATGCCAAATCGCTTTAAAAATCCATGTGGAGATGTTTTTTCGTACAATCGCGCAGATGGCCGGACGAACATGACTATATCGACGCAGGTTCCGATGTTGTTCAAGAATATATACATTTTATGGAATCTTGCACGCCTCCTTCTGCTTGTTTTATACATTTTTACAAACTTATTATACCACTGTCCATTTGGGTACAGTGTATAAAAACAAGATAAAACATTTACGTCGGTAGAACCGATACTTAAATATTCTTTACACTTACACTTAAGTCGGTAACGCGGAATTATACTTTAGTTTTTAAATTTTGCCAAGAATGCTTAGATTTTTTATTATAACAAAATTTATACAAATGGATCAGTCCATAGAACCAGAGAGCGTTGGTAGATTCTGGCAGCTGAAAATCATGTTGTCTAGTGAAGTTTAGTGTGTGAAATTTTGTGTACATATAGCAAATTCCATAGAGAAGTTCGAAAAAGCAGTTAGGTTAAGTTAGGTATTAGGCTAGGTTTTTTTTTATTTTTTGGTGCGTCTGAAATAATTAGAAATATTTGGTCATTGAAAAAAAAAATTAAAGTAAATTTCGATTGAACCCACGTCCTCTGCAATGTTAGTCAACTCGCTAGTCAGTTGAACCATCGTTTTTAATACTTTATTGATATAAGCAAGTTATGACTAATAATGACCGAACTTTTAATTTAAATCATCGAACACGTAGCGCCATCTATTTAATGTTTTCAGTGTTAGAAAGGTACATTATTCCCAAAAAGGAACACTGCAATGAAAGGAGCTTTTTTGCGATGACATTCCAGCCATACAAGCAGCCGTGACATAGTTGCTAAAGAACATCCCTAAAAAGTCTATGAAAATATTGGTTGAGCGTTCCAAACGTTGTATTGAGTTAAATGGATCGTATTTTGAATAAATATTAGCTTTCAACATAATACCATGCTTGTTCTATTAACTAAAACTAAAAAGTTCGGTTATTTTTAGATCATACCGTGTAAGTGTACAATTTATAAAATATCAGCTATTATTAATGAAAATTAATTTCAAACTTAATTGGCCATGTATATGTAATGAACCAATATAAAATTTAATAAAATACAATAGTAAAACGTGTTGAAACAGTAATACCAAAAAGAACATCACAACTTTCTCAAACTTTGCCCGAGGCAAGAGCATCTCTTAAATATATACATATGTACATCGAATGGTAGAATACAGCTCTACAAATTTCTAGCGTCCTACTGATTTTGAAATACATACCTGAGGCGAAAAAACGTGCTACAGAATCTATCTCTGCATACTCTTGCATGACTGCAAACCAGTGCGTAATAACGCCATAGTCTCATATCAGTTCAGAATGTTACAAATGCTCCAATCTTTATCGAATTTTTCCATCTGAAATGTGTGATAAAGGGCTTTCACAGCTACATCACATATACGAATTTAAGCGTTTTAACTACGCTAAGAAATTAGAAATTATGCTAAACATATACAATATTATGATGAGAAAAAATTAGCTGGTTAACACCAATACGCAAACACACACATAACTATAGCCTTCACAAGCCAATGCTTCACAAGTCGAACGCCTTTAACGAGCGAGAGACCTTGTTCTCTCGCATGCACGCACGGCTCAAATGTACGTGACAATTGAGTCATGCTTTTTCGAACGTGCTGCCGGCGTTCATCGATTTAATATGTATGTATAACAATTTAAATTGTTTACCAAAAAAAAAAAAAACTGACAGTAACAGCACACTACGCTAGTACCATCATATGTAATATACATACATACATACATATGTACGTACATATATAAGTACGATATACATGCGCGTAAAATATTGAAAACATATTGTAGAGCTTCCACAATGTTTTAATTTGTTGCTTTCAATGGCCACCCTGTACAGTACAGTAGGCAGTATACGAGTATGTACAAGCAACAACAACAAATAATACTAAAAATTACTTACGGAACACAAAAATATGCAGAGAATTTGAAATTTTCCAAGATTGTTGCATGCTATTTCACTTGCGGCCGTAAACAGGCAAACAGCGAAAAAAGCAGAGAGCTAAAAAAGCGGCTGAAATGAATGGAATGCCGCGCGCCGCTGAATGTGAATTTGAACAGAAGCAATAAAATCAAAATGATGATTGCCATAATGTCGTTGTTATTGTGATTGTTGTTGTTGTTGTTGTTGTTGTTCATGATAATGATGACGCGATATAATAATATAGCAATCTGTTACTTAACAGAACACTTTGTGGTACGTACGAGTAGCTTTAAGCATGCGGTTCCCACTTACACCCTTACACACAACCTAACCAACAAACACAATAAAATATTTTATTTAATATTTTTAGCAGAAAGAAGAATAATGACTACTACTGACAATGTTACCAACAACATACAATTAAAAATTTTCACCAGGCGCACAGCAAATTGTAGACAATCACTGCAGCACACCAGACCAGATAGAGACAGCGACAGCGACAAAACGCAAACAATTTGTATTTGTATTTGTTTTTGTGTTTTTGAAAGAGCACAAAAACGCTTTGGGGCAGGGCAGTGCTTACGAAAAATTTATTATAAAATTGTGACAGTTTATGCCGTCAATTTTATAACCGCTCGGCTCGCCATTTACATAAATACAAAGCAATAGGGCGTTCGCCACGCCCGAGTCAATAAATTTTCAGTGGTCTCGCGGTTATTTTATAGGCACAATTGCACAGATCTGACATAAAAACTAAGAGGCTCGCAGCATTCGATGCTGTGCTATATTTTTATGCAAATACACTTTTGTATGCTTACTCTCTCGCTCGCTCTGTCTAAATTTCTGTTTATAGATAATAAATACTGTGGGTAGAAATTTATGTTAAACGTTATACGGACGCGCTTAGATTCTGTACTACGAGAAGACATCGGGAACGTATTGTTTGTGTTTGTTCATTCCTTTTCCTTCTATAAAATCGAATTTTTAACGTTCAAATGCTAACAGAGACGCAGCAAACAAGAGCAGCGGAACGCAACTGTTAACGTGCTAAAAGTGCATGCGAGATTTTGTTGTTGCTCTTGTAGAGAAATGAGCACCACACCGCACAGTGAGTAGTAGCAAAAAGTCTAATAAAGTTGTTGTTTTTGTTGTTCTCATTGTCGTTGTTTTTTTTTTTGGCGCCCACACTCGCCTTCATTGGTATTAGGAGGCCCAAAATTATAGCAAGACGATCGACATTTTGTGTTTGTGTGTTTGCAAAGCAATAATTATGGTTGCCAACGGCAAGGGTAAGCGTGCGGTGTTGCCTAACTTCTTTAATTTGAGTAAGAGAGAAAACAATCGAATGTAGTCGAATGCATTTTGTTTAAGCGGGAAAGTAATTTTCTGTCTGTATTATCTTTGTATTATCTTATCTGTATTATTGTAAATTAAATAATAAATATGAATTTAAATACTGCGATTCAAATTTTTAACACATAGCGAAAATTTGTGCAGTCCAGTAACTTGAATTTTGGTTCAGTATAAACTAAGCTTGACAGAAAAGAACTCTGTTAGAATAATCCTGATTGTAGTACAATTTTATTATTGCAAACAAAAATACAGAAATGCCACAGAAAATTCTTTCGCCTCAAAATCACTAAATTTCATTCATAAAACTAAATTTACTGAATGAATTTTGAGATTTTGAGGCGAAAGAGTTTTCTGTGGCACACCCGATAAATTTATTTAAAAAAAAAATTGTTTTTAAGTAGCTCTTCAGTAGCTGAAAGATATGTATTCAGTTTGAAGAGAAAGATTGAGGTTTCCATTCTAGTACTACCTTATAAAGTCTTAATCTAACGAATCCACTTCAGCAAATAACTGTACATAACGGCACTTTTCTTAGAAATTTCACCTCGTCAATGCGTATTACGACTTTCCCCACATCTCCACAATCTTTATATTTATATGCCTTTCTCTGAAATTAGTAAGAAAGGTCAATTTATAGACATCGAGTGAAGTGTTCGAAATGCAAATGTAGACTTATGCAGGCTACACCAACCGGTAGAGTGCACTCGGTATAACCGAAGCTTTCTTACCATTCACATGAAGTTTTAAGTTGTGACCTTAAGGGCCAAGTACACCATTCATATATTTGTCTGTATGCCACGTCAAATGTTACGATGAATTTGCCTGAGATGAAAAAGTTTTTCTCACAAAATGTTAAAAAGTGGGTGTATTCATATTCATATATTTGTCTGTATGCCACGTCAAATGTTACGATGAATTTGCCTGAGATGAAAAAGTTTTTCTCACAAAATGTTAAAAAGTGGGTGTTCAGTTTGTATGGGGGCTACTCTTAAAAAGGGGGATCACACCTATTTATGTATATGTGAAGCGTTCGCCCACAAGAACACAATATATTAAATTCTATGTTGTAATTTACTGTAATAAAATAGTTTATCATACAAAATCCCAAAAGTGGGCGATAAGTTTATATGGAAGCTGGCCCTAACAGTGGGTGAATTACGCTCCTTGATATATGTATGTATATGTGAAGCGTATATCCATATAAAACCATCATGTCATCATTTCAAGTCGATTTTAACTGCAATGAATGAATGAAAGGCAATGGTTTATATGAGCAGTGCGCCAAAAAGTGAGCAGATCACACCCCATGAAAAGCGTCCTTTCATAAGAAACCACCATTTTTACGGTGATATTGACTTCAATAAATAAAAATTTCATACAAAAATGGATGTTTATTTAAAAAAAAAATTAGAATACAATAAAATTTCTTCAAATTAGTATTTGCCATGAATTTTGCCTTTTTGACGGTTGTAGATGGGAAGAGGGTAGTGGATAATTTTGTTCCGCATGAAATTACACTAGTTAAAAAAAAATTCATGTGTACATTTACTGCTATGGATAAGGTTTCCGAGATATAATTTGTTTCAATTTTCTTCTTATTTTTTTCGAATATACTTCACGTTTTATGCCATATCTCGAGTTGTAAATGTCGGATTAGGTCGCCAAAAACATCATATTATAGATATAAAATATCTAAAAATTCATCCAAGATTTTCTTCAAAAAACCACGGTCCAATAATCCCAGCTGAGAAAATTGCACAAGCCATTGTGACTTTAGGTGAATGCAAAGCCCTTTCATGCAACTCTCGAGGATTGGTGTCAGCCCAGTAGCGCATGTTCTTTTTGTAAAATGCGCTTCATCGCTGAAAAAACAATCACAGAACATACGTTCGAAAAGTAGTCCTCGACAACAAACTCACTGTTCCAACGCATGATGCCGACTGAACTGGAAGGAAATAAACATTTAGAACCACGCCCGTCAATTGGTATTACCTCCGCCATGGTACGATTCGTACAGTCTGAATTGCGTGCTTTTCAAAAAAGAAAGTTATGCTGGTGCACCCTCTAATATACCATAAGTACATAGACATATGTATGTACATGTGTACTTATGGTATATTAGACCTATAAATTTAGTTTGTATTAAGTACCAGTTCTATAACCATATACGTAATAGGTATATCATAGATTTTACCTACATATATACATACATATATAAATCTTTGGTTACGTGCCATTTAATCATAATAATGTTTAGAATTTCATATGTAGAGAAATCTACCTCATATTAATGGCAATCTGTTCTCCAAGCACTTTACTTAGTTGTGTACACTACACACGTACTTACGATATGGTAAGAGTAGATGTGTGTATGTGCTTACGTTTGTATTGCTATTCTCTCTGCCCAGTCGTGCCGTAGTGGTGAAAAAAAGTAAAAACAACAAAAAACGAATGGCTCTGAAAATTGCAAATTGCCATAAACTCGACGACATTCACCCGAATGCTGTGCGCCTGTTCGCAAACGATTAAATTCAGTTTAATCATCCACTAAACAGCTTTGAAAACCGTTTCGTTTTGCGTACGTTATTATTATGTAGTTTATACAGAGTTAAGTTTGACGTATTGTCGGTGTCGGTTCACAAATACGCTGCTTAAATATGTAATAATAATAATAAAAGAGCGCGCAAAAATGAAATTCAATTTTAATTAAGCAGTCGCAACAACAAACCACTGTGGATTATCCGTACAAAATACAAAAGAGATGCACACATGTATGAGAAAAAGAAAAAAGAGCTATAAAACATCTACTTCTCCAGCTGCTAATCCCCTCCGCCAACCCTCACACACACACACATTATGCATCTCACTCACACACATTAGAAACTGCATAATATCGTATCACACTCTTTTCGTTTCTAACAACATTTCTATTGCGCGTTTCCATGTTGAAAATCTAATTCGGCATTTTTCTATATGGGATTCGTGCTGCTGTCGCTCATGCGAACCTAGTAAAAATGTTTGTTGTCGTAGTTTAAAGAATAAAGGAAAAGATAGGAGAAGAAGAAGCAGCAGCAGAAAACGAAAGAGTCAGCAAGTTCATGTGCTAAATTAGAGAGAAGAGTAAGCAAGTTTTGACTCTTGCAAGCAAGTGTGCTCGAATAAGACGAAATTGGAACAAGAGAATTTTGAACTTTATTGAAAACAACAGAACAGTTTTTTTATACTCTTCGATATATCCTTAATATTCGACCTTAGCTCTTTTACAGGTGTATATGCATGTATATATATACTAGTGTTCCAAATTTAACTACATTTTATTTATTATTAATAAAAATGTCTCTTAATAAAAAGAAATACTCTGTTCTGCACATACATATTAATAAAATTAAGAGTATCCAATTTTATTTAAGTGCCTGGCTATAAATGCTGATGCCAAAAGTAACTGTTATAACATCTTAATATACATTTGAGTAGTATGAAACAAAAACCCTAAAAACCGGAGATAAGTATAAGGATTTGATGGTTAGAATGTCTTATTTCAGTACTATATATTTGAGGTTTTAGAAAAAACTGATTCTCAAAGTTTTATACACACTTTCTTGAAAGGGCTAATTCAGCTAATTCTAAAGCTAATTCAGTAAAGTAATCGGAACTAGCTAATTTATGCGGTTCAGGCGAATGGGAACTATTTAAAAGTGTAATTGCTATTGGGGTACATACTCGTATATGTTTTTTTTTATACCATTCACACATAGTATGAAATGGTATTATCAGTTTGTCTGAAAGTTTGTAACGCATTAAAGGAGGCATCGTCGACCCCATAAAGTATATATATTCTTGATCAGCTCGACGAGACGAGTCGATGTAGCCATGTCCATCTGTCTGTCCGTCTGTATGTTGTTGCGCATATTTTGGGGACCAATTTTTATGCTATCCTGTTGAAGTTTTGCACATACACTTCTTTTTATTGCAGTTTAATAGAGTATCAACCGCCACGCCCACTGTTTTTGGTAGCCCCCATACAAACCTACTGTCCACTATTGACTTTTTGTATGAAAACTTCTTTATTAAAGTCAATATTAGATTGAAATGCAATGTGGTGCCTTTTTATGGTCAGCCACTTAACATACATAGATTTTGGGGTAGCCCCCGTACAAACCTACCGTGCAATTTTGTGTGTTTTTACGGAAAAATTCTTCATTTAAATTAATATTAGCTTGAAATTTGATTTGGTGGATTTTAGTGGACAACCGCTTCATGTACATACATATGTATGCCGCCGTGTCCCGCCCACTTTTTGGAGTAATGCCATATAAACTCACAGCTCACTTCTATGCATTTGTATAGAAAACGTCAATATCAACTTGAAATTCGATATGGTGGCGTCTTATAGATGATCGCTTCATACACATCTACTTGTGGACATGTACCGCCCACTTTTTGGGGTAGCCCCTATCTAAATCCAATCGTTTATGTTTTACAATACGATTTAAAACCGAAGTTAACGTTTTTTCTTGTTTTTCTTTTCTGCTCGTCAAAAGCCCTGCTGTACAGTGCACTGCAGTGTACCTCCGGTGTCAGAACATTCTGTTCACAACTCTGATTTTACTCCATTCAATAAGCGTATATGCCGCATTCTGTAAAGCTATAAAACCAAGATATACAAATATATATTCATAGCTACTTTTTCAAGTTGTTGTAGAAAAATGGGTAAATATTAAAATTTAAAGTCCAGCTCCCAATCCAATTGAAATTTTTGTTGAGACATAATAAAAAATTAAAAAAAAAATGATATATAATAAATTAACCGAATGAAAGGAGTTCTAAAATACCACCAAATAATATTTCTTCGTATTTCTTACACAGCAAAGGGTGAAAAGGGGTGTACGTAGAAAAAAAATGTTTAATTCTGGAGTCATAGTTTCGACTATGTTTATATAGTGTACCTATAGCTGATCAGAAATATTGTAGGTAAGGCCTCGGATCTCTACTT
Organism: Leucophenga montana; assembly: GCA_035044765.1. Taxonomy (NCBI): domain Eukaryota; kingdom Metazoa; phylum Arthropoda; class Insecta; order Diptera; family Drosophilidae; genus Leucophenga; species Leucophenga montana. The sequence continues at coordinate 66,068 of JAWNNQ010000714.1, forward strand.
CTGTGCATTATAAACCTTATGCTACAATAAAAAAATATATTCATTGGTACCTACGTAATATTCACTGCAAGTATTTATTAAGAGTATAAGACAACAAAACAAGACGTTGAAAGAGATATGCTATTGAAACAATAATGGTTTCAAACGTTGCGCATGAGATGATGCCTGCCTGGTATGGATTGGGATGGGATGTCTGGGAACATTGTTGCTCTTTCAACATACATCCGCCACATACATATGTAGCTCCTTATAAATGTAGATAGATGATGATGATTATGATGAACTTAAGCAGCAACACAAAACGTTCTCGTTCGTTCATTCATACTCTCCACTTTAAACACACACACACACACATGTATTAGTGGTGTATAACATGGCAGCAACGACATCAACAATTTCTCATTGCTCTCACACACATTTAACGGCTGTGGCAAATCTGGCCAATCAGCATTTTCAACTGAACCGAATTGTTTTAGAATTTCTGTTCGCCTGATACACTGTGGAACATTAGACGTGCTTTGACGCCTGAAACGCAGTTTTTGGCTACTCGGATTGGTCGGACGGATTCGATGTATGGATGGGATCATCAACAAAGAAGCGCAACTTTTGTCGTTGAGTGCTACGTTGTGATTGTTGCAGTCCAAGTTGTCCAAACAAAATGTTGATCTCTGTTTCCGTTGTTGGGCTGAGAGAATGACAAATTTCAAATGAAACACGCCGTAATTTCTTTCATTTGTCATGTTTGTTGTTGTTTGTTGCCTTTGCTTTTACGTGTGAATGAATGAATGAAATTCCCCTTGCTGCAGGGGGTGTTTCTGTCATTGTGGGTGTATTTGTGTAGCCCCTTTAGCTGCTGCTGTTGTGTGGTGGTTGCTTTTAATATAACTCGTCAGTAATGGGTGGAAGCGTTTTGTGTTGTGCTAGAGCGAGATAGACCGATTGCAGTGCATGATTTCGAGGAGAACATTTTAAATGTAGAAATTTTGAAATGAAAGTGTGAATTGAATGAGCTGTATGAAAGATATATGTATGTAGGTATAAGTGTTCCACAATGCTCATGGAAGAGAATTTATTAATCTATTTTATAATTTGATTATAGAAAAATAATATTTCCACAGCTTTTTTCTTCTGTTTTACGAATTCAGTCCGAAGTTTTAACTCTGGTAAGCAATTCAGTAAGATTTTCTGTCAAATTTGTGCACTATATCTCTATGCACATGTTCAAAAAAATTTGATAAGTTTATATACATATGTAGGTATTTATGTACTCGTATGTATGCACTGTCGTCATAGTCCAAATTAAAATATTCTTAAAACATACTGTATTATACGAGGACAGCTCCATAAGTATTTAGAAGTATGTACATAGATAATTACAATTTAAGCAACTTTAAAATAACTTTTCAAGTAGTATACTTAGATACAAATGTCGCCCTATTCCGCTTGGCTGTCGATGTTTCTGCATGGCCGGGTGATCCCCATGATTTTTTTCATCGCCAGTAACACTTTTCACCGCCAGTAACAATACGTTCTGTTCGCAAGTGTAAAATCTCCTTTCGACGTCTCTTGAATCATTCCCATGGCTTTGAGGAAAGGTGTATATTTCATGTCCACTTACCGTCGGCCGGGATGTCTTTGTAATGTATGTATTTTTCCGAAAATGTTAAAGACGCTCTGCCACATCAAGTGAGTGTTTAAAATATGAAAAATCAGTTAGAAGTGTAGATCGATAAGTTGGAAAAGTTATGTTTACTTTGGAACACATCAGTCCAAACCATGCACACAGCTTGCGTACATCTAAGCTTTCGGTCAAAATGCAGTGAATTAAATTTTTGGATATATTCAATTCCATTTCCATCTATTGTAATAAAGGGATCGACTCATTTTTAATGAACTCAATTGTTTTTAACCGTAAGTAGGATCTATAGATTCATAAATATGAAGAAGTTTACCAATAGACTTCTTGTACTGCCCTCGTGAACCATGAAAACCGCTGACCTATGCCTGCATTTCACTTCAATTGTTATAAAATTACGTCAATTTCAAAGAAATCGCACATCTTATAAGCATACGAAACGTCTTAGCAACGGATTAGTGTACACTAATCCGCTCAAGAATTTCTTTGCTATGCGCTGAGTCTTCAAATACAATTAATGTGACAGAACTGTCAGACTATAAAAGCGCGTTTTCGGTCAAAGGCTAATGGAAGTGTGCCTGGGCACTTGGCGCGTTGTGTATTAAATAGTTCAAAAAAAAAAAAAATCAAAAAAAATGCTCCACTCTCCGCATAACATACACTACAAAAGTATTTTATAAAAATGTATCTCGACGAGCAACCCGGTTCATCATTTGGACCGAGTTATTTAAATACTTCCTACGATTTATCCGGCGAAGCTACAGTACAGCTGGGACATGGATACCCCGTGGAACTGCAGCATTTGGTGCATCCGCATTGGCGTGAGTTCATAGGTCCACCAATCTTCTATAGAGTGGCATATTTCTTGGTCTACTTTATACTTATGACGTTCTCGATCTTTGGCAATGGACTAGTGCTCTGGATCTTTTCAACGTAAGTGAGAAATTTTTTAATATATAAATATACATAGGTATAAGAAAAAACTATATGTGCTCTAATAATTACAGCTCGAAACCACTACGTACTCCATCAAATCTACTGATACTAAATCTGGCTGTCTTCGATCTGTTTATGTGCACCAATATGCCACATTTTTTGATCAATTCAGTGCTGGGCTATATTGCCGGTGGCGATTTGGGCTGTCAGATTTATGCACTTAATGGTGGCATATCGGGCATGGGAGCTGCCATAACAAATGCTTTTATCGCTTACGATCGCTATTGCACGATTTCGAATCCGATTGATGGTCGCTTGAGTTATGGCCAAGTTTTAATACTAATTACCATTTCGTGGGTATGGACGTTACCGTTTTCGATTTTACCATTCTTTGAGATTTGGGGACGTTTTCTGCCAGGTAGGAATTGAAGTCGAAGGAAATAACTAAGTTCAAAAATTGTTTGATATTAACGTAAAGATAAGGTTGGAAAATAATCATCCACAAGAAGCCACCATAACAAATTTTAAGTTGATATTAACTGTTACAAATAGTTTTTCGTACAGAAACCTAAAAGTGGGTGGTGGTTTTTATTGGGGCTACCCCCCAAAGAGTGTGTGGCATGTTGATATAAAAATTTTATGGGTAGAGGAAATACTTAAAATTCATACAAATATTAGAGAACGTTGCAGTTGAGATTGCGCGACTTCTAGATACTCCGTACCTTGCTAAAGAGTTTTTAGAATTGACTGGAGGCTATAATCAATAGTGGTTCATTTTGCACATGTGGGCTATATTTTATAGATACTGAAAATTTGACGTTTCTAATTTAATTAACAATAAGAAAAACTAATATTTTCATACAAATACTCCACAATGAGAGACAGATGCTATCCCTTATGATGGAGTTGACACGTTCATTTTATACACTTTATCTAAAGAGGGAACAGGAGAGTCTTATTGCCCAAATTTGAAAGTTCTACATGCTATAAGGTCGCTGACATTTAGGTGTTCATGCAGACAGGTAAACAGACTAATAAGGCTTTATCGAATTTATGCTGATCTAGAATCAACCTATAACTAGCTAGAAGATTTAACAATCAAAATAAGCAAAAATTATGGTGACGAGATAGCGAAAGAGAGAGTATTAGGTAGCAAATACGAAATGTAATTAGCAGCATGCATTACTGTTAGATTAGTACATATTTTGCTTCATATTTCTTACTCAATTGCTGTTTATGATGTTATTTCGAATGAGAAAATATTCACATCAATGCTTCTCATTCACAGTTACTTATTTAAGTTGCTTATGTATGTATAGAATACATATCCACATAATGCATTTAATTGTTACAGCATAGTGGTAATAGCTATTAAGCAGCCAGAGGTGTACTATTATATTACATAACTACATATAACTATTTTCCTGTTTCATTTTACTAAATTCTTATTACTTCAATTTAGAGGGCCTACTGACAACCTGCTCGTTTGACTATCTCACCCAAACCGAGGAGAATCGTTTCTTTGTGCGTGCTATATTCGGCTGGGCCTATTGCATTCCGATGGTCTTCATTGTATTCTTCTATTACAAACTATTTACGCATGTACGTGCACATGAACACATGCTCGCGGAGCAGGCAAAAAAGATGAATGTGAAATCGCTTTCTGCGAATGCGAATGCGGATAGTATGAGTGTCGAGTTACGCATTGCAAAGGCTGCATTAATCATCTATATGCTATACGTCACCGCTTGGACACCATATGCTGCAGTTTCGCTAATTGGCTGTTTTGGACGTCAGGATTTGATAACGCCAAATTTATCAATGGCGCCAGCGCTGGCTGCTAAATCAGTGTCCTGTCTCGATCCTTGGGTTTACGCTGCTAGCCATCCAAAATATCGTTTGGAACTGGAACGTCGTCTGCCATGGTTGGGTATACGTGAGAAGCAAACCGGAAGTGGTAGCTCCTCAGCAGGCGTCGAAAGCGGCACCAGTGAGGCTGGCGATACAAGTACCGTGACCGTGGCAAATTAAATCTAATAATAGTTGAATTGTTGATTACGACGAAGACAATGATGACGACGACGACATGTTGCAACCAATGTGATTAGTTAAACATCGAAACAAAAGCAATGAATTGTTAAAAATTCCAAAAATGAAAAAAAAAATTAAATAGAAGCATAAAAATGGTTTAATATGCGTTCCATTTTCCCTCTCCCGTAGCAATTGATAGTTGTCATTAACATGTGAATGGCAAAATGGCGTTCGCTTTAGTTATATTCTTCGAGAATGTTGAGATTGTACAGAATGTTGACTTTTATGGAAAAATGTACAAACAACATTCATCGAGAATGTGAAGAATATTGTCCAGTGGCTCTCGGTTCAACGGTTTCAAAAAGAAGAATAATAGATCTTTTGTCATATAAAGTTTTGGTGTTGAAATGAAAATAAGTTTCTTGTGTTCAGCATGGAGTTTTTAGTTTTTTGAAAGAAAGAATATTCTCTCATATGTTAAAAAAAAACGCACACTCTTCAGAACCGTTCGTAAATTGCCAGTCTTTTAATCTAGATACGCACAAGCTGATGAACGACCAATATTCGATTGGTTTGATGTCCCGGATACGGTTTTATGAAGATTACAAGAATGTAAATTTTGTGATCAAGTATTTTCTTGTAAAAGTGCCTCAACAAAATATGTTTGAAATCAAACTTAGGTTGCCTAGGCTAAAGGCTCAATTACAAGTTAGTTAATTTTAAAGAAAATATAAAAACAAATACAAAATAAAATTTTTCGATAAAAAGTAACAAAGACGACAGAGGCACAATGGAAGCAAAACCAACAACAAACAAATTACCCGTGCCCTGCGAAACGGTCCAAGTTGAGCTAACCGGAATTAGAGAAACTATTATTGCCAATCGCAATACAGTCACCGATAATTGGATTAATTTGGGTAACTCACTGGATGATGCTTCGACTAATGCGCCCTTGCAAATTGATTCGGACACAACAATTTCTGGTAACGACAACAACAACAACAACGACGACGATAACGACGACGAACTGGCTTGGAACCAAGTAGATGCTTCGATGTATGAATGCAATATTTGCTTAGACATTGCGAAGGACTCTGTTGTTACGCGTTGTGGCCATTTGTTCTGTTGGCCGTGTCTGCATCGCTGGCTAATGACGCGCCTAAGTCGCAGACGGTGCCCCGTCTGTAAGACACATGTGGACAGAAAATTGGTAACACCGATCTACGGCCGTAACAGCGTAAATCAGGTGGATCCACGGAACAAGGTGCCAAAGCGTCCTTCTGTGCAGCGTAGAGACCAGAGATTATTGACAAGTTTTAATTTTATCGAGGATTTTACCCTGACATTTGGTTTCGGTGATTTTCCGTTTGGTGATTTTGTGTATCCATACCGTTTTGATGAATCGGTGCAGTTAATAGAACAATTAATCTCCAAAATATTTTTATTCATTGCATTTATGTGCATTATCTGGATGGTATTTGTCTAGTGGCAACAGCAGACAGCCAACATCGACAGTAATACTGGATGCTTTGAATATAGAGCAAAAAAAGAGTCCGAGAGATATAGATATGCAACTTAAGATCATTATAGAGAAGAAACTTCAAAATTTGTTGTGAAATAGAGATTTTTAAACAGGAATATGGTTCACAGAACATATGGTAAAAATTGTGACAGTAAAATATATACAAGTTTATAAATAATTGTAACAACAGCGAAATGAAAAATTCATATGTGAAAATTTGTTATATATGTAAGTCCATTTTTTGTTTATGATCAAAAAAAAAATTTTCGGAAGTGAAATATCGCACAACACTAATAAAACTCAAAAATTACGGAAAAAAACAATTAATTTTATGTTAAAAAATAAATTTCCCCATGGACAACAATAATTGGTTTGTCAGAGCATGGAAATCCCAACAAACATAAAGTGGCTCTTATCTAAAGGTCCAAACTTCGCCTTAACGGTGGACAAAAAAGAATTCCCTCTTTTGATACTTCATATAGCAGATGAGGAGGAATGCATAAAACAGAAGATAAAGAGGAACAAGAAACATAGCGGATTGAATTTTGCCAAATAATCAAACATCACAAAGAACAATGACAACCGGGCAATATTAGACACATTGGGATAAACTCTGGAATTTTTTGCGAGAAAATATATATAGTGATAGTTAACGCTGACAAGCGAAACGTCACAGTAGCAATGGAGAAGACTGAATACGACAGAAAAATGCTACATATACTAGGTGAATTCACTACATATAGAGTTTTAAGAATGGACCCCACATCTATGATACACACGAGAAACAATGAGTTATTTGATAAGTTATTAAAATGAACGCAAAAACGCAACCCTTAGCGGATATCAGGCCAATCAATATCAGATGACGGCTTATCTGGTAGGCCTTTAAAGATTTTGATAGAGTTTAATTGCCGCCTCAGTTGTTCTTCTTGGTGTGGAGTAATCTGATCGATGGGACCTTCTCCGTTGTTCTGTATGGAGCGGAGTCAACAATCAATCAGCTGGTGTGCCACAAGAAAGCGTACTTGGGCTAACGCTTTTTTCACTATTCACCAGCGTTATACTCACAGGCTATTCTATTCCTATGGCTGACCAGCATGATCTCATGATTGCTACGTTTGCTGACGATACAACCATTCTGGCCAGGATTAAGTGTGTCTAAAATGCTACCGATATACTCCAACTATATTTTCACGATTCTGGGCAATGGCCAAAATGCTGGAACATCAGTATAAAACTGGTTAGATGCGTCAGTGTGACCCACTCACTGTGCAGCGATGACTACCCAAAAGTCTAACTCTAGGATCAGCTTCTGGATCACCAGCATGAGTCTAGGCGGATAGACTCATAACGGCAAAAATAAGCTGTCGTTGTGAAACAAGTTGAACATATAACAGGCCATACTTGCACCCGCCTGGCACCCCATTGTATATGCGAACGGTGAACATTGAAAGGTATTTAAATGTTCCTACAATTGAGGACGTTCTTAACCAGCACTCTGCGACGTACTCAGTATATCTGACCTATCTCACGAACTCCTACAAAAAAAAAAAATTTAAAATCTACAACAGTGTTCTCATTTATAAAGATATTGCTTTAAAGATCTTGAAAGAGAAATCTGCCTTGGAATCTCAGTGTCCTAACTTCATGAAAGGAAACCCCGCTGACTTCGTGAACTACCGAGGGAGTATTCTTCTTTCAATTGAATATAAAATGCTGTCCTGCGCCCTGAATTTCAGCCGAACAATCACGCTTACTAACCGAAGCTACTTTGGACTCAACAAGCAAATTAGAAGTAGAGCCCTCTATCGAAGCACGAAGACAAAAATCTATACGGTACTGATAATTCCTGTTCTGCTATATGATCCAGAAGTGTGGAACATCGTATACAACGTTTTGGAGAGAATGATTTTTCGTATGAATTTTGGAGCTATTAGAGTTGGCGAAGAGTTTAGGAGGCGTATGAGTTGTTTGATAAAGTTGGCATAGTCCAGCGCATAAAATTCCAACAGCTTCACTTGGCGCGTCATTTTATCCGGATGAACGCGGAAGCTCCAGCACTAAACGTTTACAATGGGAAAACTGAAAACGAGCTTAAGATGGCTAGATTAGGCCTATGATGATCTGAAGAAGCTCCGGATTGCCAGCGACTGCCGCCGGCGCCCAATAAACTATACCGAATGGTGCACTTTCCTACATGTGGCCTTGACCGATCGACGGTTGTGGGTCCACCGGTAGGTACTCGGCTGGTAATTTTATCCGCCGTAGCTTCATCACTAAAATATAGCGACTGAAGCGCCTTCCTACATGTGGCCATGACCGATTTACGATTGTAAGGGCACGTGAGTAATTAATTAATTTAGTTTAAGTATACATATGTATGTAATAACCATTGTCTCCATAGGCGACTATAAGACAGCGTTGTGAATAGGCACAGTTTTTTTTTTCTTCGATGTGTGAATAGTACGAATGCTACAGTTCTACTGAAGATTTTTCCGCATTATCTTTTATTGGAACCATTTTTAATGTTATAAAGAACATTACATTAGACAAAATACATGGGATTAGTGGTCATGAAATTGGCATTAACAATTCGTTTCTTGTATTCCATTTTGGGATTGGAAAAGCGAGTGGTACTGCAAAAAAAAATTGTGGAATAGAAGATGATTTATTTTATAAACATATACTCGCAGAAAGAACACTCACCCCTCTAGGTAAACGCGTCCACGAGCTGCTACCAAATGAGCCAGATATGCTGGTGCTGGATAGGAGACTGCGCGATTGCAGCGTGGAAACATGTGACATAAATTATAGGTGAGTTGCTGCAGCAAATCAATGTCCATATTATTGGTATTTTCGATCACGTTGTATCTTGTTGGCTTGGCGGTGCCTTGTATCGATTCATGACTAACCATAAAGAATTGTACCTCATTTGGATGCACAATTACTCTGTCCACAACAGTGCCTGGCATCACATTGTTAAACTTATTTTGTGGTGTACCATTCGGAAATAATCGAGCATGATGACGTTTTACAACAATAACGCATAAAACGTGCGCCTTGAACTTAAGCTGAAACATTGAAAAATTATAAAATTGCAACGTAAAACTACTGCATAAAGCTTTTACCTTAGTACATGCCGCATGTATGCCCAAAAGTACTTCATTTTTTTGTATTATTGGAAATTGTCCATCAGAAACGCCATCTCGATAATAAATAATATGTTCTGGATAGCGTTTTTGATATGCGTAATATATGCGAAGATGCTCCAATACAATTAACTCCATATCTTCAATATTTTCGAGTGTCGATTGTTGCAAACGATATTGCATATTGTAACTAGCACCAAAACGATCGTGTGATGCAGCGACTCCAACAACACTTGGTATATGCTTCTGATCTGGTGATGGGTGAGCAACATCTGCGCCAATGTACATAACATTATCCAAAACAATGCGCGAGGCATCCTGTAGTTTATGATTTGTACCATTTAGCTTAGAATTTATTTTAAGCAAAACATTCCTAATCACTGTTGGATTTAAACGACGTATGGTATTTTCTTTAATGCATTGAGTGAGAATTCCAATATCTAACTCAGCCTTTTGTTTTACATTAGCGTATGCGTATGGACCACGGGTAGGTAAAATAACAAAAACTAAATCAAATTTTCCCTTCAGGTCTGTCAATATTCTATCCAAATTATCGACTGGCGTAATATATGGTTTCTGTTCGAGTGATACCTTAAGCTTTTGTGCTTCACGAATTATTAAATTTCCAAAGTTGAATAGTTCGTTACTATTCATTTTGAAATGTATTATAGCCCATTTGTGGACAGTCGGTTTTGTTTTCAAAAATGATGTATTACCTTGCATCATCCAGGATCCATTAGAAGGACGTATTATCTGCTCGTTGAAGTATTCAATGCCAGGGGCAGACAATATGCGCATGGGAACTATTATGAAATTTTGATTGATACGCAAACCAAATCTTTCAACAATCGGAAAGGCGTTGTGGTTGAAATAATGCACCAGTTCCATAATTTTTTCTTTACGAATGTTTGTAGATGTTGCAGCATACTTTATCATTTTCATGACTTGTTGATCTCGATCTTTTCTCTAAAAAAAAAAATTATAATATTAGTTAAAAAAAAAAAAAAAAAATTTGCCAAAATCATACATTAAGAGTTTGTCCTTCCTGAATTTTGCATAATTCAATCGGTACATAAATGGCCTTCACAGTTGAGCCCACATGTAGACATTGCAATTGCGGATATTTAAGCTGGTAACCACGACTTCGGAAGTATTCTGAAATCGTAACTTCATTTCCATTTTCTAGTTTGAATTTATGTGTTGCAGCTGATTTTTCGCTGAATCCGTTGACCCTGAACACACGTGGTGCAGCACCGAAAGAAGCTGGGGGCTCATATATAATGTCAATACCTTTTAAGAATGTTCTCATATTTCGTATTTGGTAGTCATCAAAACGAGTTCTGTCATCTACTTTTCTGTTCATAATATAATTTTCCATGTAGTATGTTAAGCCCATCCCTCTGGGGAATGATTTATGCGATATATCAACATTAAGAAATGGCTGGTCTCCAAGTATGACAGCTTGATAGAGTCCGGTCCAAGCTTCGTAGCCGTCACCCAGATCAAAGCTATCATTTGGCCTTTTGAAAAATGACCTTCCAGCGCGTACAGCCATTTTATGACAAGGAGCCGAAAGTACAACCTCCAAACATTGGAGTGCACGCATGGGCTTATCAAAAACACGTTCAGTGTAATAACTAAAAATAAAGTTATTAAATTTTAAGTTTCGTACAAACAACAAGCCTTACCTTTTCAATGAATTCAAGTCAATCTCCATATTATCAGTTTCTTTGATCTCTACCTTGAAATGTAACGCGCGTCGGTTTCTGTCGAGCACCTATTAAAATATTTAACATTCCATTATATGAAACACTTTAACAAGTTGAAAATGATTACCTCAACATATTCGCTATAGCTACAATTGGGTAGCTTATCAGCCGAATAACAACTTTTTTTACCATCAAAAGCCAGGCAGAAGTTGTTCAAAAATTTTAAGCGAAAACATTCGATCGCATCCCTCATGAACTTCTTTGGCTTATCGGGTGTAATAGTTACATCATAATGATAAGCAACTGCGGGCATTTTAGACAAGTCTAACTCCAAATAATTTACAGAAAGTTGTCCTGGCACACCAAGTGTTCCCCTTTTGATTCCTGTACACGACACCGGAGAGCCTTGCAATATAGTTTGAGTCTGTGATTGTTTTCTGATTGTTGGTCCACCTCTTCCCTGGTGTTGTGATTGCAATTGATGTATCTTTTGATCTCTTCCTGATTGTTGGAATTGCTGAGAAGCAGATGAACTACCGCCTCCTGATGGTCCACTTCTTTCCTGCTGTTGTGATGCGTAAGGAGTGCGGTGTTTTGTTCCATCTTCTTGCTGTTGAGAAGATCCAGATCTCGGCAATTTAAACACCTTTTGATCTCTTCCTGATTGTGTTCCATTTTCTTGCTGTTGAGAAGATCCACAACTCTGTGTAGATTGACGACTATTAGCACCTCTTTGTCCTCCCCACTGTTGAGATCCGAGTTGCTGTGGATCCTGTTGGCGTTGCTGTGATTGATGGTATCCTTGCTGTGAAGGTTGTTTGCGTTGCTGCGATTGTTGGTATACTTGCTGTGAAGGTTGACGTTGCTGTGGTTGCTGGGAACCTTGCTGTGAAGGTTGGCGTTGCTGCGATTGCTGGTATCCTTGCTGTTGGAATTGCTGAGAAGCAGATGAACTACAGCCTCCTGATGTTACCCCTCTTCCCTGCTGTTGTGATGCGTAAGGAGTGCGTTGTTTTGTTTCATCTTCTTGCTGTTGAGAAGATCCAGATCTCGGCAATTGAAACACCTTTTGATCTCTTCCTGATTGTTGGAATTGCTGAGATGATCTAACGTCTCCTGACGGTATATCTCTTCCCTGCTCTTGTGGTAAGCCAGATGGGCGTTGTTGTGTTCCATTTTCTTGCTGTTGAGAAGATCCACAACTCTGTGTAGATTGACGACTATTAGCACCTCTTTGTCCTCCCCACTGTTGAGATCCGAGTTGCTGTGGATCCTGTTGGCGTTGCTGTGATTGATGGTATCCTTGCTGTGAAGGTTGTTTGCGTTGCTGCGATTGTTGGTATACTTGCTGTGAAGGTTGACGTTGCTGTGGTTGCTGGGAACCTTGCTGTGAAGGTTGGCGTTGCTGCGATTGCTGGTATCCTTGCTGTGAAGGTTGACGTTGCTGTGGTTGCTGGGAACCTTGCTGTGAAGGTTGGCGTTGCTGAGATTGCTGGTATCCTTGCTGTGAAGGTTGACGTTTCTGCGATTGGCTTTCACACCGCTGTGATTGTTGAAAATCGAGATTAGCTGGTTCAATCTGTTGCAATTGACGTCGCTTTAGTGCTTCCGCCTCGCCAGCCTTTTTCTCCCGTGCCGCTGTTGAAAAATGTTATATGTAAATCCAGAAATGACATGTATGAAAGGATGTATGTACATTGTTCTTTTTAAAGAACAGCTTACCTTTATGGGTTGAAGATTGTTCTGCGGGTGACGTAGCTGTAGCTGCATAGGCAGCATGTGACATTGGTGAGTCCTTCTCATTCTTGTTCTCTGGTGGCGTTAAACAAATTTATATTATTTGAATCAATTACATAGAATCAATTTCAATTTGTTTTAGTATTTGTATTTACAATACTTACTATTATTCTTTCCCATTTTAGATTTAATTTTTATACTCTTTACAGGAATATATTTATATTTTACAAATTGAAATATCCGAGTACTCGTACTAACAATACCCTTTATGACACTTCCTTTCCAGAGTTGTCGTATGAGTTTCTGTTAAAAACCTCCGTTCAAATAAAAAGAATATTTGTTATATGTGAACGGCAAAAATTAACTCAGCCGAGTCGATTAATTTCAAAGATTCGTATTTCTCGGCAAATTAAGCATTATATATTTTATAATAAAAAATATTTAAAAACTAAATCTGTTTTATCGTTTAAACGAGCCGCAACAGCTTTGAATAATAAGAAGTGTTACCTATGAGAATAAATTTGTGTACAGATACGAGATTCGGATGTAACAAAGAGAGACAGATATATATTAACATATATGCTGAAAAGTTTAAGTTTGAAAATGCAAAATACAACAAAAGCCTGCTATCGGCCATTTTTTTTTCTTTATTTGATTGCTTTACCATTTAGTGTATTCTACTTAGAACCTTCCGACGAAATAATACTTCACGCCAACGATAGTTTATAATATTCTGAGAATGTAAACCACGTAGATGTTAAAGCGATTTAAATGAAAGTGATTTTTGCAGAAGTTAAGAAATTGGGCTCTAAAAAAAAATTATACAATATAAAGCGAAAATATCATCTGTTTCCCCAAAGACTTTATAACTTTAAAGCAAGTTTAAACCCTTAGTATGTACTGTATGTAACTGTATATCCGTATATTTAGCTGTACTCCCATTATATTGCGAAAGTTTATCATGTTACTTTTGAATCTTACTTGAAAAGTAACCAAATTTCAACTAAAAGTGAGATTAAACTGAATAAAATCTAAATCTGACTAGGCATTTAGTGAAATCACAAAAGTAAGTGGTAATGGATATACAGCTGAGTTTAGAAAGTATTTTAATAAAAAATAAAATTGGCTTAAAGCATTAGAACCGAACCGTAACCGCAGTGTGACAGCTTTTAAAAAGTTCAAGTTCAAGTTCTTTAGAAAAATGATAGCCAGAGCTGCTGACTCTTCAGTTCGAAGAATAGCAATTAAAAACGTTCCAACGGTTTCCATTCTACCAAAACATTCTGAAATACCAACGTTCAGTTAGTACGATTAATTCCGTGGTTGACTTCCACCACGTGGTTGAAACTTGAGGTGTAGGAAAGGTTTTTCAAAATCATCGAATCAAGAAAAAACGTTAACTTCGATGAATGGTTGGTTTCTATTGAGTCTACCCCGAAAATTAGAAGGGACACAAAAAACCACCATGTCAAATTTCAAGTTGGTGTTGACTACAATAAGAAGAAAACAAGAAAACGTTACCTTCGGTTGTATCGAAGTTTTAATACCATTCACATGTTTTAAGCAGGAGTAAAAAAAAACAAGAAAAAACATTAACTTCGGTTGAACCGAAGCTGTAATACCATACACACGAAATTTTAAAACGCATTGTAAAACATAAATGTGGGGAGGGGGGTTTAACAGGGGCTACCCCAAAAAGTGGGTGGCACATGCCCACTGGTAAATGTGTATGATGCGATCATCTATAAGATGTCACTATATTGAATTTTAAGTTGGTATTGACGTTTTTCATACAAATGCATAAAAGTGAGCTATGGGTTTGTATTGTCAAAAAGTGGGCGAGACACACAATATATGAAGCGGATGTCTACAAAAATCCACCAAATAGAATTTCAAGCTAATATTTAAATAAATAAGTTTTTCATACTAAAACACAAAAGTTGGCGATGGGTTTGTATAGGGACTACCCCAAAAAGTGGGCGGGACACACCCCAACAGTCTATGTATATTAAACGGCTGTTCATAATGACTTTAGTAAAGAAGTTTTTCGTACAAAACGTCAAAAGTGATCGGTGGGTTTGTATGGGGGTGCTACCCCAAAAAGTGGACGTGGCGGGTCAATCTTGATACTCTAAAAGTCTATAAAGAAGTCTATGTGTCAATTTTCAACTGGATAGCGTAAAAATTGGTCCCCAAGAAACACGCAGCCACATACAGACAGCTAGATCGACTCATCTCGTCGAGCAGATCAAGAATATATATACTTTATGGGGTCTACGATGCCTCCTTTAATGCGGTACAAACTTTCCGACAAATTGATACCATTCACAGTATGTGCGAATGGTTTAAAAATATTTGTTAAATCTAACAACCTGAACGAGGGATGTCACTTTCTAGGAGTATACCCCTAAAAGTGGGCGTGACACGCTCCCTTGATAATTATGCGAATTGTCCGTCCATATGGAGCCATCATGTCAAATATCAAGTTGATTTTTCCTGAAATGATCAAGTTATAAAAATTTGCAAAAGTGGGTGGTAGGTTTGTGTGGACCGCACACCCCTCCCCTCCCTAAAATGAAGAAATCACATCTATTTCTTTATATGTTAGGCGTTCGTCCACTACTCTATATTATATTTTAAGTTCATATTTACTGTAATAAAAAGTTTTTACACAAAATTCAAAAATTGGCCGGCAAGTTTCTATGGGAGCTACAACTAAAAGGGGGCGTGACATGTCGCTTGATATTTATGTGAAACATCCGCTATAATTTGCCTTTGTTTTGCTATTATAGTTCATTTTTAATAGATTTTCGCACTTCAACTTCAGTCGAATTTCTTAAATTTATTTCTCAAAAGAGTCACCGATTCTTTTACTGCTTGATAACCACATTTTCCATCTCAGCGTGGAGGCTATACATATGGCGGTTTGTAATGGTATCACGATGATTTTATTGTTCGCAATGCATGCAACTCTTAAACGTCAACGAATTCGGTTCCTTCACAAAAAATGTTCCACACACAGTGCTAAGCTTGGATTAAAAGTCAAATCGAGAGAGTTCTCAAATTGCATCACGTAGTGCCTAGCCTATCGCTGATAAATGTCTCGATACCGCAGCCATGGCAAAGAATATCAAAAGTGCATTTAAAGCAACTGGGATTTATCCATTTAATACAAAT
This sequence comes from Leucophenga montana, assembly GCA_035044765.1. Classification (NCBI taxonomy): domain Eukaryota; kingdom Metazoa; phylum Arthropoda; class Insecta; order Diptera; family Drosophilidae; genus Leucophenga; species Leucophenga montana. The sequence goes on from JAWNNQ010000714.1 coordinate 81,965, forward strand.
GTTTTCACGGTTGAAGATTTCTTAGCGGCTGAGTTGAGCGGGCAACTCAATGTTTTGAGAACGGCGATAACGATCCTAACAATGTGTCGTACTGTAGTGGTTAGTACAGACACCATCGAGGAAGACTAAAGTGCAAATGAAGAGGTTAGCACTTCGGAAATGGCCACTGATTCATCAGCACAGAGCACATCAGCTGCATCGGTTAGTGTTACACTGGTCGAAAAATTCTATACCAAAAAATTTCAATCTGAACAACGCAATAACAATGTATCCGATCGACTTGTGCACTTGAAGTGCGCCAACATAAGAACCGACTATTACACCTGTATTCAATGCGAATCAGACAAATTATTTTCAACTCTTATTTGATTGAATAAATATCGTAATTTACTATAACTTTAATAAAGGAGAGGATGGTTCACAATTCCACTCCAAAATTACAAATGCCTATTTTACATACATATGTATATCACTCAATTCGCAATTATTTTCAACACATGATGAATATTTTAAAGTAGAAGTTGTTTTTAGAGGTCTACTACAATTAATCAGTTTAATCATTGACAATCTACCGATGTTCATGGATGGTAGTTATGATTGGAAAACAAGACTATGTTCTGAACTGCCCACTCTCCCCTACATAATACCACGAAATACACACGTACAAAATTCAAATTCAACTCAAACATTTTTCATGTAAATACTTCAATATTTTAACAGCAGAACATTGCACATGAGATGCTTATTTCGAAAAAAAAAAGTACGTAAAAAGAGCGTCGCGTCCGCTTGGCAAACAAACTCTTCTCCGTTCGTTTCATACGGAAATTGTTCATGGTTAGTGTCTGGCACAAAGGAAGAAATCGTACGAAAAAATGTACAGAACGCTTTTGTGCGAAATATGACACTAAATAAGCGGCGCACAGAAAACGTAGCGCATAAACAATTCACAGCACACTTTTCAAAACTCATGACGACGTAAGCAAACGTATGCGTATAAGAGACAAGACTATTACAACTGTTATGTGTTTAGGTGAGACTGACAGCGACAGCAATAGCAAAAACTGAAAAAGAGCGGAAATTGGTTGTTTTTGTTATTGTTGCTTTGATGACGCTCTCTTTATTATTATTGTTGTTGTTGTTGTAGTTTACTTTGCAAGGTTGTCTTGTCAAGTCGAAATTACTTTACGAGTATTCTGCTTAGTTTACAATAACAAAAATACAGAGAAATAAAGTGGCGAGAACGAACTCGAACAATAATTCTATTCTATTGTATTCTGTTGTGGTGTATTGTTGTAATATTTTTTTGTTGAGTTCATTGTACAAGTACAACAAACATATTGCTTGCTGCCATCTATCAACAACAAAAAACCAAACAACAGCAACATTTTTGATTAGGCTGACAGAAAAAATAAAGTGTGTAGAAAAGTGGTCGCGAAACGCGGTCTACAAAAATGAAAACAACAACAAAACAAATCATCATCATCAGCAAGCGTCATAACAAAAACAAAATTTAAAAAAAAAATATATATGTATATGTATGTATATAAACAAGCCAAACAAAAACAAGTGTAGTCACATACACACATACCTGCACATAACATAGTAGAGAGACAAAAAAAAACGCTTCGGTAGAGTCGCAACTATGTTACCCTTCATACTTATCTTAAAATAAAAACTAAAAATCACTCTCTAAAAAGTATGAAACAAGAAAATATTCTCAGCTGAAATTATTATATATAAACTACTATTCAATATTTATTGTCTATTAAATTAAATAAAAAAAACCTCTTAACGTTGTAAAAACTTAATGAGGAAAGCCTACTTGCAACTTCAAAAATTTCTGATATCAATTTTGTGACGAAATATTTATATTTTTAATTTGTATGGTTTGCATTGGTGGTAATATGTAATTGAGCGTTCATCATATTGCTACAATTTTTATGCTATAAAATAATATTTTTCTTTTTTCTTGGACATCAATTTGTCTCTCTACTTAAGCATCTTCTCGAAATTTCATCACTACAGCGCAACACGACGAATGCTCAATTACATATTACCATCAATGTAAACCATACAAATAAAAAATATAAATACATATTTCATCACAAAATTGATATCAGACGTCTTGGAAGTTGGAAGTAGGCTCTCATTACTTGATTATTACTTCGTCAAGAGGTTTTTTTATTTGATATCAGTCATTTTAATAGAGCAGATGAATAAAATGCTTGAATAAAACTTTAAATGAAATATCTACCTTGCTTAAGACTTCTTATATGAACCATAGATTTGTGTGGGGGGTATATTTCTAAGTGTTCCGTTCTGTATATATGCGGGACATTTCAATAGAATTGACAAAAAATTACAATAAATTCTCTTATTGTAATTTTTTGTCAATTCTTAAAAATGTGGCCAGATTTCTATTGGGCTATCACTTAAAAGATTGTTTTCATACACTTTATTTGAAGATTGAAAATGAGAGTCTAATTATGCAAATTTGAAGTCTCTATATCTTATAGTCTCCGAGATATTTTCGTTCAAGCGACTGTCGGGCGGACAGACGGACACGTGTATATCAACTTGTCTTCCGATGCTTATCAAGAATATACTATACATACGAAAAAAGTGGAAAAAAAAACAAAAGGGTATAAGAGTATGATAAGTTTATGTCCATGCTACGTATAATAGATGTAACAGCTATTAGTAAGACGCATTAAATCATGTGCACATCTGCAAATCAATACCTTTTAAATGTTCTATTTTTTGAAAAATCGGTTGTATACTGTGAGCGAAGCAGCCGTCACAAAAAATGCAATAGCGTACTAATATCATATTATGTATATATATACATATGCATGTTGTAGTAGTATGTATGCCCAACGGTCGACTCAATCGACCGCAGCACAGGAATAATTTTTTATATTGCATTTATGCGTTTGTTGCTATCCTATCTCACCGCACCGCGCACCAAACACAACTATTACAAACAGAGTGACAGACCAGTCACTAAAATACAAAGTGAAGCATGTGGTTTCATTCGCGCTCGCGAGTATTATCAACTTGTAACTGACTGCTCGCATGCTATCGTTTTTCATGCGTGTAAGTTTGTATTTCATGCATAGCTTGTGTGTGTTTCATTTGTTGTATAAATGTCTATTGTTTAAGCGTTTTAAGCTCAATATAATCAACCGATTTTGATAATATAAGCATCGGAAGACAAGTTGATAATATAATTAAATTAAAACCTTTCGAAAGTGTACATTTTTTTGCTAAATTGGTTGTACACTGTGAGTGTAGCAGATGCTAACCTATTAACCTATTAGATTCCTCTATATTTTTATGATTAAATTACATCACTTACCTTTAATAAACTCGATATTGCGTCGTTAAACAATTAATTCAGTTATTGATATTTTTTTCTTTTTTTGTTTTTTTTTTATTTTTTATAAGAATGATTTTTGCAGAATGATTCAGCAGATATTATTTTGACAGTCAATGTAACCAAATACAACTGAATGCTGAAAAACCAGACAGCAGCATCAAGTTTGGTATTTTTTAGCATGATTGAAATTTTTATTTTATTTTGTTACAGAGACTTTCTTAAAGTTTTAACCTTGTCAAAAACAAAAAAAAAAAAAATGGAATTAAATTGGTAATTTTTCTCAACTTTCGACATGATTTATTTGACTCAACAAGAATGCATTGATGAACGTAATTTTTTATATGATGATAATGCACCATCAAGGACCAGTGTATATATTATGTATTCATACTTCATAACAGATTAATTTCGTAAAGATTGTGCAAAATCGATTGTTGTAGCACAAAAGTTCAATGCTATGCGATATTCATGTGACATATCCTGAAATTGGCGCATCCATAGGCATTAAGAAGATTTCTTCACGCTGGATCCCACATAATTTGACAATTGCTATGGAAATTGCTACTAAATACATATGAAAATTGGTAAAATTGTATTAATGGAGAATATATTTTCCATTTTTGATGATAAATATTGGTTTTTATTGCAGTATTCCGAAGTATATATAAAAGCCCTCATATTTAATAAATGAACTGTACTAATTAAACGATATATTATGTCAGTGGTAAATATAACTCCATTATGAATAATCAAAGTATTAATTTTTAAGGGAAAAATACATACGAGTAGTTGAATATTTTTCGCTTTATTATTTATTTTGAATCGTTTATATACAAATATATTTTTTTCTTTTCCAACATTTCCTAGTATTGTGATCGGAACCGTTTTCATTCAAATTATGCGTTTTATCAACATAAAGTGAATTCATATAGTAAACTATTCTGAAAGTGACAAAACGGACCACTTTAATGAAATCCATTGCGATCAAATTATTCCAATCAAAATGTAGATCAAGGGCAAATTTTCTGTGCGCGGTATTTTATGGGAATTTTTCTGAGTCAAATTTTGTACAGTGTGCCAAAATACAGCATTCGTCCACCTTGGGATATGGTTGGGCAGCGTTGATTTTCGAAATATGAGTTTATATAGATTAACTATTTCGTAGAGTTAATAAGCCGATAAGAATAAAATTTTCTCTAATATACAATTTGAACACAATTTTCTACCTTACATTACAAGATTTTAATTAAGCGACTGGAAATTGACATCGTGGTAGCGTAACATCGTAGCAACGTTTACCAACTGAACACGAGTGTTTTGAGTGTATGGATTCTTTCACTGCTGTGGAAAATGTAGTGTTTCTTTCTGTTATTTTCTTGGGTTTTGTATATTCAATCCTCTCTAAAAAGTTACATCAAAACGCAACTCTTTCAGCATACCATTGCGGTTTCACGTATTATTGTCTTAGTCCTTACAAATTTTAGTTAAAATATGGCACTTGATCAATCCTGCGAAATACTATGTGAAAAATACATGATTCTTTAAAATTTTGGAATCGAATGAATGAAATCAGCAATAGTTGGCACTAAAATAAATCCAAAACCGATGACTTTCTGAAATAACATCTTCCCGCCATAATTCCAAAGTTTTTTTTTTAAGGAATACTTCTTCTGTTGCGGGAGGCCATTGATTGAGACTATATCAAAATCTCTCCTATTGTTTTTATACCATTTTAAGCCAATTCTCTCTAGTAACTGTATCTGGAATCGGTGATGCTATACTTACTTATGCAGTGCTCTAGTTTGTACAAAATTATTCATGTGTTCACACAGTAGAGAATGAACGATCATTCTTGATAATGTTTTTAATATTAAATATTAATTTCAGTTTTCTTTTGGTGGGGCGTTTTTCACACATATTACTATATTATATTTTTGAAAGTAGTTTAGAAGCAAACAAATCTTAAAAGCAACCGCTGTTACATGTGCTGCCAAAAACTTTGTATACCTAGATGCTGTGTAGGGTATTGAAGAATGCGCGTTGAAGATAAATCCAATGAAATTAATGAAACAAGAACATATTGCTGTACTGCTCTGCTGTTTAATGTTTAGCTTTGTATGTTGACTGTGCCAACTTGTTTGAAGGTGTCTAAGTAGGCAAATGGATAATTAGTAAAATAAATTAAATTTTGTTTAATTAAATTCGTAAATATATATAATTAATGTGTTGTTTAAAACTTATGCATTACATTTAACATGGTTATTAATGAACTATTTAAATTGAGACGATGTTACAATATTTATAGCAGCGTATAACTAAATCCATAATTTTAATTAAATTTATTAAATTAATTAATTTTCCAATTGAACAACTTGCGAATTTGTGTAGCAAATTTAAAACAGTTTTCAAATGCGCAGCAAGATGGCAGCACATCGCGCCAAACACTCCGATCAACATTGTTCGTTACGTTACTTTTCGTTTCAATTTCACCTTGACCGTTATACAAAGCGTTCGGCGAAGGCGACGACCTCATTTCATTGCCGAACGAAGGCCAAACCTTCAAACTCAAGGATTTTCTTCGCGCATGGTTTGGTTTGGTTTACATTGCGAATTTTTCGCAAAACTTTTGTGCTTGCTCGATTTTGACGGTCGGTCTAGGTCATTGAGCACAGAATTTTTGCGAATTTTGCAAAAGTGAAACTCAGTCAGGGTCATTTTTCGTTGGAAGAACATTAAGTTTTTCGGTTCGGTTGTCTGTTTCTTTGGGTTGCTTATCTGGTTTGCGAATTTGAATGACTTCATCAAGTACGGAAATGTAAAGTGCTAAGTTTTTTTTTTTTGTTTCGATTTTTACGTTTGTTAAATGAATTGTTGCTATACTCGTACAAGCTTCGCGGCATGAAAGTGAATGGGTTTGCGCCGTCGGTTCAACGTACTGAAGGTTGAAGGTTTTAACGTTTGTACTTATGTATGTAGGTACGTGCGTACTCGCTCTGTCGCGTGCTATTTAACTTATGCGCGCTATCTCTTTCTGTTAATTTGTATCTCTCACGTTTTCTTGTGTGTTCGTTCGCAGCTTCTGCTGCACGTTTCTTTTGGTGCAGTGCATGCGTAGTAAATCACTTGGTCGCCGGCGTTACTTATGTGTGCCATTGTACTCGCCACGCCACACCGTGAGTTCAACGTACGTCGTTTGCATGATGATGCTTTTTTTTGTTTTCTTATTCGTTTTTTGGGGAATAGAATAGCCACACGTTTTTCAACTTGCTGCTACCAAAATTGTGCAGCACCGCATGCGTGTTGCTTTTCATGTGCGCCGCATAGCACAGGTTGAGATTTAAGCTTTTTTGGAAGCTAAGGTTAAGGTTATTTGTGTGTATTAATTAAGTTTATTTTTGTCGTTTTTGTTGTTTTTTTTTTTTTTTTTTTTGTCTGGCAATGCAACAAGTTTGGAGATCTGCTGTACAATTTGCATGGCTCCAAAAAGAAATGTGGTTTGTGCTCCAAAAAATTCATTTTTTTTTACGTAAAACTAACCTGCTTCAACAAACGCGCACCGTGCCGCCGACCGTTGTGTCGTGTGTCATGTTGGTCAGTTGTCTTTGGCGTCCACATTTTTTTTGAGCACTTCGTATTTGTGGCGCTCGTTTTGCTTTAATTGTGCGGTCAGTCAGGCCCCACAATCCAGTTTTACGAACAGGCGCACAAAAACGCGCAACAAGTGCCGGACCGTCAGTCGCGTCGCCAACGGCCGCCACAAGTGGCGACTAGCAACCAATCAGCAACAATTTCATTATACATATACAGACGTACGTACATACATACATACGTACATACAAAAATCGTTTGTTGCTACAATCGCTATACGGGCGTGTCTCTGTCCGTCATTTGTTGCTGCCGTCTTTGCTGAAGAAGTTTGTACATATGTATGCTCATTCATTGGCAACGTGCCAATTTTGCAGGGCATTAAGCATTATTCGTTTTTCGTGGCGCCTGGTAGTTGGCTGCCGCCGTTAAGTTACTTTAGCTTCATTTCTGTTCAGTTTGAAGATTTCTTGAAAATGGCTCCACTTAAAAACAAAACAAACAAAAAAACCACCACTGCGCCTGGTAGCAGCTGAATAACTCAACAGCAATAAGCAGCTAACGACTCAGCGAGCATTGTGGTCAGCACTTAACTTGTCCGAGTTTGACTTGACTGACCAACGCCCAACTCGAGGGCAGCGGCGTCGTTTTATTTTTGAGAAAACTTTCGCTGGGTGTTGGAAATAAAAAAAGATACGTGAATAAACAAGGAAAACGTTACGACTAGATGGTCCACGCGACTTTGTACGCGGCCCTCCTCTTTCCGCTGCCACTGCTTCCCCCTGACACTCATTCCACCTTCCCCATATTCCACATGCTCCTTTACTCCACCTCCAATTTTTATAATACTATTTTCAATATTGCCACCAAATTTGATCAAAATCGGTTGAGCGGTTTCGGAGTCTATAGGGAACATATATACATACTTCCATTTTTATATATATAGAAGATAAATTTTAAATACATATAATAGTAATAAAAAGTTAAAAACACCAACTCATGACCATTGACCTCTTTAGGTCATGACCAGCTGGTGCGACAACTAGCGTTGAGTTGAACAACATCTAGTTCGCTTGCTAGCGCTTATGTGAAATTGTGTGGTCCTCCCCACCTTTCACATACATACATACATATATAAATTTTAGATTTATATTAATATTGGTGCTCCGCTCCTATTGGTCTTAGCGTGATTATATAGACATCATTTCAACAGATGAAAACAACTCACACCAACTCAACTTTCTTGATTCGATTATAGATGAGGATGAAATATGGTATTTTTAATATTATCCTGAAACAAAGCGACAATCTGCAGAATGAAAGTCAAAAGACAAGCCAAAACCTAAAAAAATTGCGTTTTCAGAAATCAAGAATCAAGACAATGTTGATAACTTTTTATGATTCCAAGCGTATTGTTCACAAGGAATTTGACAGTTTGACCAGAAGGTCAAACTGTCAATGGCGAATACTATTTACAAGTTTTACATCGTTTATGGTCGACATTTCTACGTGTTAGGCCCGAATCTTCCAAAGGAAAGCAGCTATTTTTATTGCATGATAATGCACCACCTCACAATACCAAAAAAGTCAGTGAATTTTTGATGAAAAAACAGATTTGTGTCATCGACCACCCTCCATACTCGCCTGATATATCACCGTGCGAATATTTTCTCTTCTTAAAATTGAAAACTGCAATGAAAAGAGTTTTTTACGATGACATTCCAGCCATACAAGTAGCCGTGACACAGGTGCTACATAACATCCCAAACTTTCGAACATTCGAAACTTCGAGTTAAATGGATCGTATTTTTAATAAATATTAGTTTTATAACAAAACACCATGCTTCTTTTATTTTATAACACCGGTTATTTTTAGATCAAACCGTGTATATATACCTACTTAATGGGAAAAAGTCTTCATATGTAGAGATAAGTATGCAGGGTCATTAAGTAGGAGGTTAATCCAACACTTATCTGATCTAACGTTGAATGCCGTTTGTAATTTTTTAACAATTTTAACTGATAGATACCACGATACCACTTATGATGAGACTACTGTGAAGGACAGAAAGTATGTGAGTGCAAAAAACATCCTCAAACGCAATTGTGTGACAATTTCAAAGTAGTATTGGCGTTGATTAACTGGAGTATGACCATAGATGAAAAATGAATCACTACACAAGCGGTAAATAAACAGTGGGTTTCTCTGACTAGATCGGAGCACCAACCTTCTGATTTATGTCCGTCTGTCTGTCAAACACACTCTTAATAATGCAGATTGTTTACAATTTGACCATAGTCTAATGATAGATGGTACCTTTAAGTGAAAATAAACTAGTTTTAAAACCACCAGCGTCAACTGACTTCAGGTCGGGTACTTCTGGGATTAACCTAGTATCGCATCTAAATAAAGGTATATGAACGTGGCAACGCACTGAAGCTCGCTCGATCTAGACAGAGTTTAGACGAAGTTGAGTGTCGTCTATAGTCGACTACGAAGACGATTTACAGAATAGAGGGAAATATTTTTCATACAGTCAGTGCCCACTCTCCCACAAAACTTTTTATTTATTAAAGATCAGGATCCATATTTAACTGATTTATTATGTTTGAGTTTTATTCCTATTTATCGAAAATGCAAGGCAATGTAAATGTTTTTAACACCTAATAATGCTGTTGAAGCTTTTAACTAAAGCTCATATTTCGTCGGTAGAAACTTCTGACTGAAACAACATTTTTTTGGACTTGTGTACTTGCACAATCTTATTTGGAAAAACTTAATACCTATGTGTACTCATACAATTCCGGCTGATTTTGATTCTATTCTTTCAGAGTTGGTATGGAGATTTTTTATAACCAGAATAATTACACTAGTAAAAATGGACGTAATGTGGTAGATTTCCGATGCAAAAACTCGTCTCATTTTTTTTATTATTGGTACTCATGCAAGTGATTTTCAAATAGATTTTACTTCTATTAAAACAGGGTGAGTCAGAACTACATATAAAAAACAAATTCAGTGATTTAAAAATTTCAGAAAATCTTATATTTAAGTGTCAAAAGATTCCATTCGTTTCGTTGAGTATTCCCACATGGCTCTATAAATTATATTTATAGCAGATGCTAAAAAGAGTTTAATGGGGTCAGAATTATATAAAGAAAACTCTCTTCTTTTCTGTCTGCTTCTACTTATTTCCATCTCGAAAACACTTTTTACAGTTCAGATCTTTAAATTTTCTCACATTGACCAGTCTGACTTGACTGGTGTGTGTTAGAGAGACCAGAAAAGCTAAATTGGCAACAGTGCTGCCACCTCCCCCCAAAAAAAGGGGAGAAAACTTGTTCCTCCACCACTGCTTTGGCTTTGATGTGTTCTTTGTCTTGTTTCTGCTGCTGCTGGGCATGAACTGGTTTTCTTATTTGTGCTTTTGACTTGACTGTGGTCGTTTCCGTCGCCGTCGTCTCCATCGGTGCGTTGTCATTGTTGTTGTTGTTTTTCAACGCTTCGCTCTTGAATAGTTTTTATATCTCGCCGCGCCTTTTTTCGCTTTACGCTACGCTTTTATTTATTCATTTATTGTGCTGGGCGTAGTCGCCGTATCGACCACGGCGATAGTTTTGCCATTGTCAAGCGAAGCTGTTTGCCTGTTAAGACGCTTGCGGGAAAGTGTTGAACGCCCACAATAAAATAATATTTTAAAAGCGTTTAAGATTTTTTTACACAACTGTGTGCTGCTCTATGCGCACAGATGTTATTGCGGGAGGCGACGTTGTCGGATTTCTTTGTTCGCGCAATAAACGCGGGGCAACGTATTAGAAAGTGTTTCTCTTCTAGCAATGTGTGGTGGAGCAGCGTTGGGATGCCTGCTGTGCGATGCTGCTAGCCTAGTTCAGATTTGTGCAATAAGCAAAATGACGGGCACAAAACAAAATGTCGATGTCGCGTCGTTAATGTCGCCGCCATAAGTTTCCGGCCAGACCGGCACAGCGGTATCATTGGACGCCATTAGTTTAGTTTTATGTGTATTAATGCACGCCCCTCCAGACAATCAGGCAGGCAGGCAGTCAGTCAACCGCACGCGTAACCAAAACGTACAATTTGCGAATTTTTTTTTTTTTTTTTTTTGGGCGCCATCATTGCTAGTCATTGCTGTCGCGTGCTCTAGCTCTTTCTTTCGCACGCGTGCGCGCTCTAACTGTAATCTAATAGTTTTGCCTGTCGATACACTTGTCGCTGTACGCCTGTGAAGTGAGCAAACAAAATGACTACTCATTTTTGTCAGCGTTGTCACCGGCCGCACTTCAATGTGTAAACTTTTCATTCTAGTAGTAGGGTTTTTTGTTGTTGTTCTTTTAAAAATAGCAGCAAACATGTTTGATCAAAGCTTTCTCCTCTGCATCATGGCGAAATTCGATGGTGGTTGGGTGTTTTCTGCACACTGCTGTCGGGGTGGAGTTCTCGTTGTGCTCCGTTTCTTTCTTTTGGGCAATAACTTTTGACAACGATTTCGCACAGTTACGCATACGCCCTCTATTGACGACCCAGCGCACACTGGTTCATGCTATATGAAAACCAGGTCAAAATGCTTTGACAAAAACTTTGCATAAAGAATTAGAATAATAATAATACTTGATCCGACTTTCATTTTCAGAAAGACTGCAATGGTCAAGTGTCCACTTACGGGAGGACTCTTCGCATTGAACAAGATGAATTTCAGAAGGACAACGAAAAGATAATAAAAATAGCGATATCCCTTCGAAAGTATCAATTTAATGAATTCAGTTTTACAAAATCATCCTGAAAGTGAAAACTACAATCGACCCAAATAGAAACGTACAGCTTAAAATTTTACAAAGATAATAAAAACGTACAACAAAATTAGTGAAAGTTTCTGCAATGAATGGTAATTTTTATTGAATTGGTTTAGGAATGGCCGTACTTGCTTGGAGCGAAATGCATTTACCTTGAATACACACAAATATTGTACACAATGCATTTTTTATTGAGAAGCATGATATAAGCAGCCAAATACGCAATATTCGAGAACTGATGAGTGTTCGTAGCTAAGCCCGAATCATTTGTCGGATTGTAAATATTCTTTGCGAAAAAAAAATTGTTATAGTTCTCTCTTCACATTGAAAAATATATAAAATATTCAATATAAAAATTACTTAGAGCCAACTAATGTCAACTATCTCATTTTCACAATATAGCTCGCTAAATAACATATGCAGTATCAGCATCAAAAATCGTGTCAATATAATATAAGATGGAACCAAAAATATTTTAATATTTAGATGAAGCGTATGCAGATCAAGTGTTATAAGGAATTTTGAATGTCACACCCAGAACACGACTATTTATACTTTTAACGTCACCCAGCCGAAAATATCTTTATTTCATTAAAAATTGTTAAATCTAAGCATCTCTTAAAAAAATAAAACCTTAATTAAACACCCACGTTACTGAATAAAAAGGGCAATTGTGAAAATGATAATGTTTGACTCCGTTCACATAAGTGCATGATATTAAATATTAAACTGGTTCTTATTAAAAAACTTTATACGACCCTATCAACGCCGGATATGTCAAGTAATGTTAACTAATTTTAGCAAAATTGTAAAAAATGTTTAATATAATTTTTTTGTTTTTTTAATGTTGAAAACCTTTATTTCAAATATTTTGTTTCTTGATAGGATTTATTAGGACAATTCTTAAAACTAGTAGTCGGTTGAAAATGCTATTGCTCTTGTTGAACCCATTTCTTGCCGCCGTGTGTTTGAACACGTTTATCATTTCTCGACTTTGAGTAAACGTAAAACATAGGTTAATATAAATAATTAAATGTATGGCCGGTTTATATTTTGTCTTTTGGTCTATTACCAAAAAAAAAAAAATTTGTGAAAATTTTCGGGAGCCCCCACTTCACAAGGGCAGCTTTAAAATTGTCTAAAAGTAGACAATTTTTAAATTAACTATAGAATATGCCTATATGTAAAAATTAAAATTATTATACATGTATGCATTAGCGTGTGTTGCCAAATGTCGAAATACGAACATGACATATGACCCACCACACAGGTAAATATACCTGGCACTAAGTGGAAGTAAATATTGGCATGTGTTTCACCACAAGCTGGTACTGATATTGACATTTGATATTTGAAAGATTACATGCTTTCATTCGTACCTAAATACATACCATAAACAACCTAAATAACTAAAAAAAAGCTCCAACAAAGGATTTAAAAACACCTTACAGTACCAGCATAGCAACACGGCTATTTTACGGGAAATTGTTTGTCGGAAAGAAATTTTGTTTTGTCATAAAATGTTATTAAGCTAAAATAAGACGTTCCTGAAAGATTCATAAACAAATTTTAGCATTACAATTTCTGGTAATTAATATAAAAACACTTTGTGAACGGAAGAGCTATCTAACGGTTTACCGTTAGTCATTTCATAGGAGTTATAGGTGAAATCTATGTATTAAATAGATAAAATTTCAAAACTTCAAATTTGCTCATGTTAGAAAGGTAGAAATGCAATCTTAATTACAGTTTTCACTTCGAGATCACATCTCTGAACACGTAGCAATTATAGGTAATAAGATATAGATTTTAACGTAACATTTAAAAATGGAAATACCTCGAAACTGGACGTCAACTTTGAAAAACGATGAACGCCATTTACCCCTGGTCAACTCGTTGAAATAGAAAAGTACTAAGTTCATGCACAGTATATTAAACATTTAGCTTCAAGTTGACTTGAATTTTAGTCGGCTGTAAACCACTGTGCGAGGCTTGTTGTTAACATAAAAAGAGGCAGAGTGTAATTAACACGCCTCAACTGTAGAGCAGAGCAGACACCTGCTGCTGTTGTTGTTGTTGCTGCATTCATTGCTGTTGTAGTTGTTGCTGCTTGCACAATCACTTTTACGACCAGCAGCACACCACACCACCGCCGTAACATAACTACGACACCTTTGCTTCATTGCGGTCATTGGCACCACCGGCCCTGCCCCTTTGTTGTGTGTTTTTATTGCTCAATCAACTGTTTTTATTTGCGCTTTCGAAATTTCAGACAAATTGAATACACACACATCCATACACACACACTGTACTGAGCGCAAAGCAAACCCCTATGTTATATATACATCTCTTTCTAGCATACGATACGCTACGCCAATCGTTACAGCTGTATGCTTGCTTATTTCTCCATTTCGTGTTTTTGCGCATTTTTCGCTTGCTGCATTTTCTGTGCGCCTGTTGAAAAAGAGGGAAGCGAAACTCTTTTGGCGGGGTCTTGTTTTTCCTGGTTCGTCCACGGCCAACTATAGCCGTGTGGTGTGTGTGTAAACTGGCTTTCTAATGCTCCGGCTTTGTTTCCCGTTCGTTATTCACAATTGTGGGTCGGTCGTTTGATTGTGGCCGGTTCCGCCCGCCCGCAATGCCGCTTAACTGATGACACGACACGAAACGACATTATCTACAATGTTGTTGCTGATTGTTCTTGTTATTGTTGTTGTAGACAATTGATTGTTGTTCTTGTTGCTGCAGCTGAATAAGCCCCGCCGATAGCAGCAATGAGTGAGCGAACAGCAACAGCAGTCAAAATGTGAATGTAAGATCGATAAAGCAAGGCGGGCGGTAGCGGTGGTGTGTGTTTCATCTGTTGTTGTTGTTGTTGCTGCAGGACGGTCACATTTGCACCAGTACCGCCGTCGCCGGTTTCAGTGGTGGTTTTTGTTGGTTGGGTTCGTTGTTCCCGTGTAGTTTCATGTGCGTTGGCGTGGTTTTGTCGTGGTTTTTCGAGACACGGACAGCACGCGATGTTCGTTTTCGAACAGGCGAACAGAAAACGACGCTGGCTGAGCTGTTTTGCACATTTGCCGCCGTCAGTTGTGCAGTTGATATACGAACAGTGAGACTTAAAAAGTAATCGTACACTTTTAAATTTTAGTTGCTTTAAACGCATATTTAAAAAAATATATTTTTCATATGAGGAAAAAAGTAAAGAGGACAATGAACTGCAACAACTGTTCGATAAATAACACAAACAAGAAAAAACGTTAACTTTGATCGAACCGAAACTTTAACACACTTGCCCTTTTTGCACAGTGTCTACTTCAGTTTTAACAGTTGTTGATAGGCATTTTTGACAGTTGTTGATAGTTTTAATAACGCTGCTCATCTACAATCTAAAACAAAAATATTACATCATACAAAAAAATCGATTTTTTCATAAGCCTTAGTGGAATTATTTTTTATTATTGTTAATTAACTTCTTTTGTAATTTAGGCAAATATTCAATATAATTGAAATATTTAAAAATATATTTGCCGGCAACGCCAAACTGTATAGAAACGCGTTTTATCTCTTTCTCCCGCAGCATACATTTATAGTAGTAGGGACATGGGGAAGGAGTGGCAGGGAAAGGAGAGGCATGGGGAAGGGCAGAACGACGTCTGCCAGGGTACAGGTAGGCAGACATCAACAAGCACGAAGTCAAAACGAACAAGCGAAATAATAGAATCAATACGAAGCACGAAGGTAGCAGCTTATTTGAACCTAGTCTATTGTAATCAGATTTCATCAATGTTTTCTTATGACGTCACTATCCAATTTTTTTTGGTTATTAATGTAATAGTTTTCTTATAATTTTGTTATTTCCTCTTCCCTTAAATGTGAGGAATCAAAATCTTGAATCTATATAAATAAATATGTAAATGTTTGTTCATAATCGCTGATCTCCGAAATATTTTCATCAATGGCTTTTAAATTTTGATACAACGTTGGACTCAAATATACGCGATGTCGCACCTGTAAAAAAATATTGGTCGTTGATTGATAACAGGGAAATCTTTAATACGTGATAACGTCATCAGAAAACATAATATATACAAATATAATATATTGGTATATATACATATTTATTCTGCCTGTTACTTATTATATGCTTGTCCCACAGCGTGCAGGGTACAATTAACTTATACTTACTGACAGGCGCCAACATCAAGACAACGCTACTGTTATTTTCATATATGTATGTGTATATTCTACCATGCGATATTCTACCATGTGCATATTATGCATATACAGAGACTGACAACTTTGCTTTCATCAATATACACAGTGCCGCACCGCGCGCTAGTTAACACTAATACGTAAACACACACACACTCACACGCACACACATAACTATAGCTTTCACAAGCCGAACCCTTTTAACGATCGTGCCTCTCTATCGCTTGTTCCGCGCTCTCGCTTGCACGCACGGCTGAGGTGTACGTGACAACTTTTTGTATGTGGCGGCGTTCATCGATTTAATAGACGTTAGCATGTCACAAAAAAACAAAAATCGTACCATAAATAAAAGCTTGAACCTAACTGCTAGATAGTTGACTTGTTGTAACTAGTTGTAGTTTAAAATAAAACAAAAAGAAGATGTAATTTGTTTAAAAATAAAAAAAACGCTAGACTATGTATATCTGTAAAGGGCCCCGGAAAAAATAAGAGAAAAACCAAGGGAGGCATTGCTTCGCTCGCCAAGGACGCTAGATGGAAGAGATTTTGTACATCTGTAAATAATTTAAGCCATGCCTTCATTTAATAGAAAAACAATTCACGCCAGGTACAGCTAATAAATAAAGAAAGTAAATAAATATTCTATTCGAATCGCAACATACTTAAAATGTAATGTATAAATACTTCTCAACCTCATCGTGCTAAGTGCTATTCTACCTACGGAAGCAGCGGACCAGCGTATTGCATGCATTTGACATATAAGCAGCTGTGTGCCCGGCTGTTTTCATTGCTCGCTTGCTTACTCACGCTCTCTTACACCAATTTGTTTACTATGAGTGCGAGTGATACACAGCTAAAGAACATGTAAGTACGAGCGAGTGAAACTATGGCAACACTATTATTAGTGGTATTGCCACACTGCTGCTGCAAAGAAAAATGAGCCCGTTTAAAATTGGACGCGGCGCGAGAAAACATCATAATAATTAAATTGTTTTTTGTTACTGTGAGTTAAATATTAAGTGTAACAATAAATAAAATAAAGCTTCGCATGCGATGTAATAGTAATTAAACGTTTTGTGATTTATTGCAGGCTAGCAACTCACATTCTGAATACAGCGCCGTGCAATACGCTCGCAGCAGCCCTGGAACTCTTGCGTTGCATCGCGCGGCGCGTGTATAATTTGTTGTTGTAGTAATTCTCGCACTAAACATCGTCGGCGGCGGCGGCAGCAGCCAGCAACAAAGCGAACGCGATGTCAAATTTACCAATTGAAAATCTAAAATTAATTGCATTAGTTAAAGAAAAGCCAATATTATGGAATACAACAATAAAACTAATTGACCGAAAGGAGTTATTTACGCAACAATGGTTGGAAGTTGCAAATGAAATAAATTTAGAAGGTAAGTTGCAGCGTAAGTGAAAAAAAAAAGTTTTTTTTTTTTTTTTTTTTTTTTTTTTGCTTAACTACGAGGGCTGCTCTTAAACGCGCGTGTTGTTCTTGCATTTTCTTTATACTCTTCACACGCAGTGTAAATAGTATTATAATTTTGTAAAGGAAGCAGAAACGACCACATAAAGTATATACATACATATGTATGTACATATATTCTGGAAAAGCTCGGCGAGGCCTATCTAGCTAGCCATTCGATTACTCTTTCCACCATTGGTACCGGTATCTCACGAAATACGCGAGTAATGTTGCCTTCCAAGTCTTGCATCATAACTGAATTATCGAGGAATATTTTAACTTTACATAATCCCAAGGAAAAAATCCAGAGGTGTGATATCACACAATCTAGGCGGCCAGTTGACATATCCTAAATGTGAAATAAGGTGCTCACCAAAATGATGGGCGTGAGATATCACACGATCTAGGCGGTCAGTTGACATATCCGAAATGTGAAATAAGGTCCTCACCAAAATGATTCCTCAATAAAAACATTATTCCGCGCTTTGTATGTACCATAGCACCGTCTTGCTGAAACCAAATGTTGCCGGATCCACGGTCTTTAATTTCAGGCAACACATGGTCCGTTATTATAGTGCGGTAGCGCTCTCCATTGACGATTATGTTCTGTCCGGCCTCATTTTTAAACAAATAGGGACCGATGATTATTCCACCAGCCCATAAACTACGCCAAACTACATTTAAACAAAATATGGCACGAGAAGAGCAGATTTTTCATTTTAAAAATCTGGGCTTTCTAAAAATTTGTCCCTGCAGACCCGGGCTATCTTTTCAGATCTTGTTTCGTGTTAGGTCGGGCCTCACGAAGAATGCCCGTGCATACCTCTAATACGTACCAAAGCACTGCTCAGCAAGTGCGTGACCCATCATTGCAAACAAGTGAATATCAGATGGAGCTAAGTCCGGTGAGTAAGCCGCATGGGTTAACACTTCCCAGTTGAGTGCTTGCAACGTGCTACCCGGTTTTCTTTGAATGTAATGGTCCATTAGCATGAAGAAAAATAATCTTGTGTCCCCTTTTTTTTTGGTATTCTGTCCGTTTTTTGAGCAGCGAATTGTTGAATTCGATAAACTGTACTGGGCCATCTGTTTCTCAAATCCCCCCCTTGGTAAATATTAATGGGCGTGCTTTTCCCACTTTTAGGGGTAGCCCCATAGAAACTCACCGCTCATACTTCAGTTTTTGTATGAAAAAACTTATTTACTAGTCAAATTCAATATGCTGATTTCTTATGAACGGAAGTTTCACATATATATTAATGGGCGTGTCCCGTCCACTTTTAGAGGTAGACCCCATTTTGATCAACTCTTCACTTTTTGGTTTTTATAAGTACAGTTATCTTAATTTTCGAACTAACATCTTAAAAACGGAATGAAGGCGTCAAATTGTCACTAGAACACTAAAAGACGTAGCAACAATTTGTTAGATGCTTGTGAAGAGTATTGAAACTTAGGTTTAATCGAAGTTAAAATTTATTTTATTTTGTTCATTTAATTTTTTTTTCAGTTAATGTAACGCGGAAACGATGGAAGGGTATGCGCGATCATTACCGGCACGAAATACGCCGTATGCAAAAAGGCATAATTCCAAAAACAAAATATCGCTATTTTATATATATGGAATTTTTACGACCCATATTTGATCCAGAGGGTAGAGTGCCATTTCCGCCAGTACAGCATTCAATATCTTTGAACGCTGATATTTCAAGTACCGCCGAATCACTACCATCACCGTTAGAACATCAAACGGATGATTATATCGATTTAAGTGATGACACAACAGAAATTATAGACAGCGAGGATTCCTTCGAATGTGATATTATAAGTGAGGATTTTTTTCTACAAAAGAGCAGCAATAAATCACGTTCTGAAACGCCTACATCGATGTATCCGACAAAGAAATATAAAGTGGTTGACGACAACGTTTGGCCGCAGCAGCAACAATACCAGCAATACACATCTACGCCGATCTTTGAACGACACAAGTCACCACATCCTGCCCCACAAACTGTAGCAACAGCACAAGCGGCAAGCACAGCAAATCTTTCAGAGCGTGAGGATGATTCCGACTTTAACTTTCTGAAAAGTCTAGTGCCACATATGAAATCGCTTACCAATATGGGAAATTTGAAATTTCGTTTGGTAAGTTTAAAATTTAATTTTTGGATTAACTATTAACTATCAAGTCGTTTTTTTCTTTTTTTTTTTCTTGAAAATTGAGGCTTTACCTTGCAAAAGTGGTTTCAAATAGATTATTCAAAGTATTGTCCATCGTTAGCCACAACTTTTTTCCATCATTCTGGCAGCATACAAATTCCGTTTCTTAAGAACGGCTCGTCTTTAGGAGCAATCACAGAATCAACCTAATTTTTGGTTTCCTCGTAATTACATATGTTTTCAGTTGGGTTTAGATCTTGGGATTGTGCTGCCCAGTTCAAAATTTCAGCTGATTACGATTCCAAAAAAGCTTTTGTTTTGTCGACTTGTGTGAATTTTTGCGTTATCGTGCATAAAAATCTATGGTATTTCTCCATTTTCCTCTGGAAATCGTATACACATACTCCTTGTTGTTCATTATTGAACTTACGAATTGTATTTCAAGAGTGTCACACTTGCTAAATGCATCTCACACCATGACTGAGTTTCCTCCAAAATTTGGTTTTTAAAAAATGAGAGGTTCCCTGGAGGTTGCTTCGAAAACCATCTGGGCCATCTAAATTAAAAATGTTATTGTCTGAGAATATTATCTGTTTACAAGGAAAACGGATTAACTATAATTTTAAAGCATGCAAGTTGTGAATGAAATTTTGGTTAACAGGTCCCAGCGCGTATCTAGGTTTTTAGAAGCAAATTCGAGCCGGGTCATCTTATGATGATTTTGAAGAGTTGTAAATTTCTTAATCACGTAGTATGCCAAACGTACGTATTGGACACTGGAATGTTGAAATGTGCAGTAAGTTGCCGACAAGATTTCGTTGAGTTACTATCATTTATTTCAAAAACTGTATCTTTGCTTTGGTTTTCGACCAGCAGTGTACTTTTTGCATAAACTTTCGGATTTAACAAAAACCTTTATTTACGCCTTCCCTTCCCTTCCCTTCTCTTCCCTTTTTCTTCATCTGACTTATAGTTTTGTTGCACAACATTTCGACTACTACACACCGCTGACGCCATCTATATTAAAACGGCGTGAGCAAAGTTGTACATCCAATAATAACTTTCATATTTATATCTATGTATTTATATAGGAAGTGAGCAAAGTTTTAATGGAGATCAAACATAGTGAAATGAACACGAAATCGACGGAGCAACAGCAGCAGCTGCATCAGCAACCACGTGAAACAAATACTGCCACAGCATTGGTGGAACTGAAATGTGAACCTGACTATGAAATAAAAGTAGAAAATGAAGCTATTTTAAATTAGTTTTAAGAAGAAGAAAAAAAAAATAATCCCAAAAAAATTGTTCTAAGAATATGTTTAAAAAATATTATGTAAAAATATTTATTATATTAAGCACGCAAACAAAATTCCCCATATTTTGTGTAATTCGTCGTCGCCAACGCCTATAGTCGTCTCATACATTGGATTCCTGTGGAACTAGCCCTACTACATATCAGCTCTAAAGAAAAATTTTGTAGTAGAACAAATCTTCAGCGCTATAAAAAACAGTGTATGAAAGGACGATACGCAAAAGCTGCGACAAATTTCAGTATAAGAGGGAATACCTTCGGTATGAATGCAACTTTTTAACTCTTTATATTTTTACATATACATAAATATATTTCAATATTTGATTACTGAATTATTGTAAGATAAACTATACACTTTGAATTTCACGTCAAAATATTAAATATCCTGGAATCGAAGTATCGTATGTGAAGCCTATAATAATGTTCAGTATCACGAGCCAGCAGATTTGGAGGACGACTTTTTATACGCATCTGATATAAATGATTGAAAATGTCATAACCTTAATTTCTAAAAACCTTTCCGAAAAAGTCATTAAATAAAAAAAAAAAGAATTAAAGAAAAAAATCATGGAGTCCATAATGTTTACTTACTTACTTAGTCATCTATCGATCAAGACCGCATGTAGAAAGCTCTACTTCTAATTTGCTTGCTGAGCCCAAAGTAGCAGCGATTAGCAAGCGTGATTCTTCGTCTGATCCCTAGGCTGACGTTGTTGTTGCTGGTAATTTCTGTTTCAAATAGACGAAGTTGAAATTCTTCATTCTGGTATGGCGTTTTCATGGGCCAAGTAATTCTCCGACCTTTCTTTTAGAGAGCTAAGGAGTAGCAAAAACCAACAAAAAAAATTCTCCATACTCACAGACCGTCAAAACGCGCTGATGGTCTGCGAGTGAACACCAAGAAGCTCGTCTTGCCCTCGTTCACCGCAAGGGCCATGAGACGTGACGGCTAACTCGCCGTTCGTTCGTCAATGTCATCAGCATAGGTGAGTAGCATCACTCCCTTATGGAAGATCGTGCCCGACCGTTCTATGTATGGGCATTGGCTCTTCTGCATCAAGACATAAAAAAAGTCGCACGATAAAGCATCGCCCTGCCTCTCTTGGTATCAAAGTGGTCGGAAAGTTTCTTTCCTACTCTGACGACGCTTTGAGTGTGTGATAGCGTCATCATGCAAAGACGAACGATCTTTGCTGGGATACCAAGTTCAGATAGGTCGTTGAAGAACTTTGTTCTTATCGGCGTGTCGAAGGCTACCGTATAATCTACAAAAGGTGTTGTTTGTCTTTGTTGTACTCACGGGTCCTTTCAGGTAAAAATTTGGTCAACCTCTTTGGTGTAAAGCCACATTGATACTGTCCTATTAGTGCAATCGTGTATGGCTCCAGTCGTTTACTCAGTACGCGGGACAGAATTATCTAATTGAAAGGAGACATATTCCTCGGTAGTTCGGGCAGACAGCGGGGTCTCCTTTCTTGAAGATAGGACAAAGAACACTGAGATTCCAATCGTTGGGCATGCATTCATCGGACCATATTTTGCATAAGAGTTGGTATATACGCTTTATCAACACTTAGCCATCGGTATTGAATAACTCAGATGGCAGCTCGTCGGATCCTGCCGGTTTGTTATTCTTCAGATTTTCAATTACTGAGTCGACATTGTTATAATCCGGTGGCTCTACAAGACAGCCATCATCAATTGGTGGTGCTAGAAATATTTCTCTATGGGTGGTATTGTTCTATTCTTCCACCAAGTAGGTTAGAGGAGTGACTTCTCTATAGTTTCAACGATTGCTGTGCAACTGTAACCAGACTTCCATTATTGTCTTTGCAGAAACAAACTCCGGGCTTAAAACCTTAAAGGTCAGACGTTTGACTTTTTGATAAAAAGTTCAAGCTTCATTTCTATCACATAACACCTCAACACCCTCAAGCTCACGCCTTGTTCCATTCTTATAAGGCATTTCTCGTCTCTCCGTTTCTCTGCAGTGGCTTGGCGACTCTCCTCGTCATACCGCGAGTTCGTCACAGGTCTGGTGTACCCAATGACCTCCTTGGCAGCCGTATCCATGGAGTGGGAGATATGTCTTCACTACTCACCTATATTTTCAGAAGCCGGAGAGGACTCCCGGAACAGTTGGGAGAGTCTGGCTGAAAAGGCTTCGGCGATCTGTTGTGACTACAGCTTTCCGACGTCTAGCTTAGCATAACTACTCTATGATGAGTCTGGTGCGTACCTTGGCTGCCACACATTAGTGGCCCGAATCGATGTTGGGACCTCGTATCGTTCGCACATCCGTCACGCTCGATGCGTGCCTTGTGTGTTTTGATCAGGACTGCGCCAAGTAGCCTTGTATTATGGTTTGGAAATTTTGGAACCAAATCCAGGGTACCAACCTCTAATTAAAAGCAGTGGTTGGCTTCTTACAATTTGCTAACCACAGAAGTTCCGTGGCTTACCCAGGGGATATGTGTCCTAACGGACGTTTATTAGCAGCTTGGGCCGTTTGCAAAAGAATCGTAATTCGACCGCTCCCACTTCTGCAAACGACCCCATCCCCTTAGTTTTTGGCATTCCTCACTTTGTAGTAACATGTAAATATGTAACAGATAATATATCAAAGCACTCAATCATACAAATATACATAGACCTCTTTGTATGATGAGGAGTGTCGCTGATGAGAATGAAGTTCTTCATCCTATATCAGACGAAAAAAGCGAAAAGAGCAGTAGAGCCCTATCTCGAAGTACAAGAATAAAAATCTGTAAGACGCCGATTTTTGGTTCTCATTTGGCGTCGAGTTTAGGAACCGTATAAACCACGAACTGTATGAACCCCGAAGCTCGACCACTAAAGTTTAACGACGGAAACCTGAGCATGACTAGGTCTATGAAGATCTCTAGAATCTTGTATTGCCAGCGAATGGCGCAGGCGCGCAAAATATTATACCGAATGGTGCGCTTTCCTAAGTGCAGCCATAACCGATGTACGACTTATTTAGAAGATCGCTCAGGTGGATATATATTGCTGGTGAATAATTTGGTACATCAGACTGCACGAGACTAGCTAGTCTGGAACACCAGAGTCGGCGCTTAGCATTTCAGTCACCAGCAATCAGATATTTGGGACCAAGGTCATGTTCGTTGTCTCCAAGATCTCTGGCGACTTTAACAATAGCGTCTTGTATTGAATAGAGCACAAAGGATGATATTTGAGTGACGAAGCGATGAACACAGCAGCTCCTCCGCGCATGATCTACTGCAGAGATGCATCTCATTCAGCAGCAACTTAGGTTCGTTGGCCTCATTTGTCAATCCATTGGCAATCCATTCCTATTTTTGAAATTATATACCAGAATTTTCAGAAGATGCAATAATTGACCCAGCATTTTTAACATTCCATTCGGAAGGTCCAATTTTTGATCACTCTATCCAGCATTGCTACCGGTATATCACGAATTACGCGATTAATGTTGGCTTCTAAGTCTTATATCGTAGCTGGCTTATCGACAAAGTATTTTGACTCCACATAACCCTAAAGAAAAAAACCCAGAGGTGTGATATCACACGATCTAGGCGACCAGTTGATAATTCCGAAACGCGAAATTCCGAAACCAAAATTATTTCGCGCGCTGTGTGTGCCGTAGCACCGTCTTGCTGAAACCAAATGTCGCCGACATCACAGGCTTAAATTTCAGGCGACAAAAAGTCGGTTATCACGGTGCGGTTATGTTCTGTCCGGCATCATTTAAAAAAAAAAAAAAATGATTCCAGCTACCCATAAACCACACCAAATAGCGCATTTTTCTGGAATTTTCGAGAATCTCTTCGGGTTGCTCATCAGCCCAAATGCGGCAATTTTGTTTATTGACGTATCCATTGAGCCAAAAATGCGACTCATTACTGAACAAAATTCGGCGCGAAAACTGCGGATTTTTGTTGATCTGTTGCAGAGCCCATTGACTGAAATTATAGCGAAAATTCAAGTCTGGCGGCTTCAATTATTGAACGAGTTTGATTTTATAAGTCTTTAAACCAAGATCGTGGCGTAAAATTCACCAAGTTGTTTCATACGAGAAGCCAAAATGCTGCGCACGGCGTGAATCGATAGTCTTCAGCCACATTCACCTCTATAGGCGCAATATTCTCCTCACTATCTGCTGAATGTGGTCTATTCGGTCGCGTCTCATTCAATAACGTACACTGAGACTGAGATGAATGATATTGGCAATAGTGGCCTCGGAAGTTCGATGAAGCACACCATATGCTGCTGAATAGAAGGTTCAGTATTAGCAATACGCATTTTTACGGCACTACAGTGATTCTAAAACAATTTATTTTCATTATTAAACTACTTCTGCTTAGCTTATTTTGAACAGCTGATATAAACGGTTGCAAAAAAAAAAGTTTAATTTCATTTCAACTATTGGATAAACGCCCATTATGTTTACTTATTGTGGGGGGGGGGGGGGTGAGGGTAGACAAATTGTGTCAATGTTTATAGAGCTGATGGTCATCCTAATCAATCCTAAACGTATTTAATTTTTTGCTTTTGCTGTCAACCCTACGACATTAGGGCATTTTTAGTACATTTGAATTATCATTCTTTTCCGACGTTGTCTGTGGAAGCATAAGCGAAAATTCATTTTTAATTGAAAATCAGCTTAATTTTCATTTTAAACGACGGAAAATAGAGTTTTACAATTGTTAACTGTGTATTTACTGAAATAACAACGAGTTTATTCATTCAATTTGCATGAAGCGTTTGAAAAAATCGCTGAGAAGACAAACGTCGACGTGCATTGAGGGAACGATAGGGACGACGAGTGTTGAAACGGCGGCAAACGACGCTGGGCTTGCTGTAAATATTCTCACAAGCTGTGGCCGGAAGAAAAGCGTGGATATTGCGACGACGACGACGATGGCGGCGACTCTCAGCGCGGATGTATTCAAAAATTTTGAAAAAGTCGGGAGAAGCGAATTGTACGTAAATTGTCTGATCTACAAAACAACTACAACACCCCCCAGCAGCAACAACCACCACAAAACACTACAAAATACAGATACAAGAACGAAAAAAAAAAAATAGAAAAAAAAAATATATATAAATAAAAAAAATTTAATGGCCGTATCAAGAAAATGCTCCGGCCGGCGAAATGGTAGTTCTTGTTGCTATTTCATGATTGATTGTTTGTTGTGTGTAAAATGTGCTTTTTTAAAGAAAAGACTGTATGAGAGATTGATGGTGATATATGATGATGATTATGAAGAGTTAATGCTGCAGAAAATAAAGAAAAAAAAAAAAAGTGCTGATATTAAACGTTTCGTTTTAGTTTGAAATACTTAAAGCAACAATTGACCGACAATGACAATCCGGTGTACGATAAAAACAACGAATTCAAAGTAGGCGTCACCGCCGCAATATACGAGCTGATATGGCAAGGACTGCGTGGCACAATGCGAAAGGAAACAATGCTGCAAACGCTTTTAGATGTTTGTGTAAGTATTTTATTTATTGTTAAAAGTGTTTATTTAAAACTAGCTGTGCCCAGTGTGCATTGCGCTCTTGTTTTTTCTATTATATGTGGACATGGCTCAACCTAGTGAGTCCTATTATTGCCGCTGCACTGTATAGATGTACAAAATCTAAACAGCCAAAAACAAGCTTTGACAACAACGTAGGATAGCGCATTATTCGGTGCGGTTAAGTGAGCGCCGGCGTACGTTGCTGACAATATGAAGCTTCTTCAGGTCATCATAGACCTGTTCATGCCATCATAAACTCGTACGTCATATCCGACGCCGTTCACTAATTAAGTTCATGTATGCGGCGTAAACCTTCAGCGCTGGACCTTCGGGGCTCATTCGGATGTGATGACCAGCCCAGTACTAAAATTGTATGTGCTGGACTATGCCAACTTCATCATTCAGCTCGTGGTTAATACGGGTCTTAAACTCGACGAGTTAGCTCTAAGCGGACCTAAGATCATACGAAGAATTTTTCTCTCAAACACATTCCCAAAGAAGCTATATCCGACCTAAGATCCTACAGATCCTACTGACTGTTTCTCTATCTCCGAGAACTCTCTGCTTAATCGCCTATGATGTCTATATCATCAGCATATGCGAGTAGCATCAGTTCCTAATGGAAGATGGTGCCCGATCTTTCTACGTATGGGCATTGGCGTAGGCTGTACTCCATCAAGGGATTGAAAGTCTCACGATAAAGCATCACCATGGTTGCAACCTCTATTGGTATCAAAGTGCTCGGAGTGCTTCTTTGCTACTCTCGTAATGTATGTGGGATAGCGTCACCATGCATTGAAGAACTTCGTTCTTATTGGCGTGGCCATAAAGTGAATAAAGTCAATTGCTGCGCGTAGGCGGATCGGCTTATTTTAGTCCGCCTCAGTACTACGCTCTACAGAAGCAATTATTTTAGACTTTGCGCACTACAGAAAGTCTTTGCGGTGCGAAAACTATCCATGATTAATCGAATTAGTCGCTCGGATGCACGATTATATCGGCCGTAAAATGAAAGTAGCCCATGGTAAAATTTCCCGACAGAACCAAGATTTGCGAAATAAAGTGTTTCTCATGAAATTAACGCTGTTTATCACAGCATGACTCAAATTAATTTCAATGCAATGCCACAGAAAATAATTAAATAAAAATAAAATTTAAAATCGATTAGATTAAAAAAAGAGTTTTGTTCCATACAATCTTTGACCACACCTTTTCACTCCTTAGCTGTTGAATTTCTCAAGACTGCGAAACATGTGTTTCATTTTATTTTTTGCAGAGTATAAAAACCGAGTTTAAAAACGATCCCCTTATAAAATCCGATGCATAACTTTCGAAGATTATTGATTATAAACAAAAATATTTTTATGTATATAAATTTTTCTTTTTTTTCTTTGCAGGCATTGCATTCGGATTTTCCCTCCATGATACTAGATGTCGTCAATATACTGGACAATGAAACTTCACTTATGACCGATGGCGTGCAAGAGGAACGTATGATGTTTGTACAGATTGTTAAGGATATGGATAAAGTGCTACCGGAACGTTTAATCAAGGAGCGTCTGGAAATTGATACACTCCAAGAAGTGGGCATAGTAAAGAACAAAAGCTTCTACACCAAATTCATAAAAGTTAAGACAAAACTATAGTAAGTGGTTTTTAGTTGAATATTCTAAAATGTATTGTGTGTTTCATTTAATTTAATTATGCTTTTGCAGCTACAAACAGCGTCGATTTAATCTTTTTCGCGAGGAATCTGAGGGCTTTTCCAAATTAAATGCTGAGTTAAATCAAGATTTGGAGGAGCATGTTACATATGAAACTATTATGGATACCGTCAAGTCGTTAATTGGTGCGTAAAAATAAAAATTTTCATTCATATTGTCTCATTAATAATCGTTTGAACCCGGCATTAGAAATATGTTTTATAGAAAACCATTTTGCGCACAACTTTTCTTTTTAGAAATAGTACTTTTCATTAACTTTACTCACCATGTTGTCGACTAATTGCAATGTATAAAGATTATACTAAAAAATTAAACTTATCAAAAACATTTTATGCAAGAGTACAAATAGTCAGATTCTTTTAAAGATTTCAAACGATATTCTACGCATTTTATTTTGTGTTTAAGCTCAATACTGAGATACTGAAATTTTTGATACCGAAAAAACTTCATATAAAAAAACGCTGTCAAAAAACAATCAAAAATTTTCGGCACGAACTGTTTTTCATCCACTACTCAGATAATAAAAATGTTTGCTACCGACAATACTTCATATACTCAAAAAACATGTAACAAAGAGTGTCTCCTTACCCTTACCTTGATCTAGAGTTAAGTACAGGGTTTTGCTTTTTGTAGTACCGGAATTTTTTTAAAAATAATTTCGGTAAAAAGTTTTAAGTTATTTGTTTCGTTTATTTTATGTAAATTTACATCTTAGTTTTTGAAAATAATATGTGGCGACTGAATGGCTCCAACTGCCACGAACAAATCGGCCATTTTTTGGCATTTCCAACCACTTTTTGCGAAGTTTCGCTACTTCAGCTTTCTTTTAGTGTATCGTGTTTCATAGCAAAGAATTTTACTGGTTAGAAATTTCCAACGCGCTCAACCGATGATGATTTTCTCATAGATCACATTAGAACACATTAGAAATATATATGGGATCATCACAACATCTAAAATGCACCCTTTATAATAAAAAATTAATATTCGAACTTGACCATCATGTTAAAGAGTTACCGCTGAACATACATAAAAAAATAAAACGACTTCGATGAATTGAGAACCTCGTTCTTTTTTTTTGATGTCGGTTAAAAGCAACATTCTTTTCAAATATTGTCCCTTAATATTTGAAAAAGGTGCCCACCATCATTCTTTGGCTGCAGGCTACCACAAAACTATATTCGGGCCTAAGAGTATTAATTTTAGCACATAGTTAATCCGCCTAACAGGCTGTTTGTAAGTACATACGGTTAGATAAGGTTAGATGCATCTCTCATGATGCATCTAACCTTTTTAAAAATCAGTATTAAGATTCGTGGTATTAGTTTAATATTACAAAGTCGGTATGTCACAGCCACTTTTAGGGGAAGCCCCTCCATACATATTATTTTATACGATTTCATCGAATTTGACTATTTTCTTAATACCGTAAATAATCCTTGTTACATAACTCTTACATAACTCTTACATTACTTACATAACTCTTAATTATTACAGGTTGCTTTAATTTGGATCCAAATCGAGTATTAGATATCATACTCGAATCATTTGAAATGTGTCCAGAGCGCTGGCAGCTCTTTATACCGCTTCTGCGCAGCTATATGTCGACTGGTGTAATTGTCTGTGAAATCTTGGGCTCCAAATTTTCCCATTTTAAGGACTCGCGTGCGCCGCGTTCACTGTTCCATTTGTGTGCGCTACTTTTGAACCATGATGTTATTAAACTTGATGAAATATATAGTTGGCTCTCACCCACCGATCAGTCAATTATAACTGTTTGGGAGCAGGAAATAACTGATGCTAGAGAATATGTAGCACGTTTGAATATCGTTTCGACTAATAAAGATAAGGAACAAGCTGAGCCAGAGTTAGAAAAGGATGGCAGTGAGGTAAATATAGTGAAATATAAAATAGGTACGTTAACTTATTGTTATTGAATTTCAGGAAAGATACAATGCCAATCAAAAGTTTGGATTATGTGAAGCGTTACTCAAAGTTGGTGACTGGGAAAATGCTGTACGAATTATTGAAAAATTGCCAGATCAAGCTGTTGTTGTCAATGAGCCCATAGCACGTGCTCTGTGCGAACTTATACATCTTTCCATTGAAAAAATTTACTATACTAAATGCTATAAATCACCTTCGACGCGTAAACCATTGAAATCAAAACTGTTGGACGATGCAAAAACAATGCAGAAATTACAAGTACGGGAATTTTCTGAGCTGCGGAAGCATGTTATACCTATGACAGTAGCGCTGGGTCCATCTACATACTATGATACGGTATTGATGTATAAACTTATACGTACAATGCGTACAATTATAACGGAAATGGGTGTCGATACTCAGAATATGCCGCCATCGAATAGTGAAGCCGAAAAACTATACTACGAAGTGCTTACTTGTCTGGACAAATGCATATTTCCATCACTATCTTATCTGGATAGCAATGCACCCATGGCCGAAGAGATATGGACGGTGTTCAAATTTTTCCCGTATACCAGTCGATATCCGATATATGCACGCTGGAAGAACGAAATGCATTTAATGCATCCTATGCTGATACGACGCACTGGCAATGCACAGAAAAAAGTTAAGGCGTTGATGAAACGTGTTACCAAAGAGAATGTCAAACAGATTGGACGTTCGATTGGCAAATACAGTCACTGTGCACCTGGCATACTGTTTGACTATGTAAGCTCTGAAACAAAAGCGTTGTTGTTTTCAAATTTTAATGATTTTTTTTTTTTTTCTTGACATTGTAGATACTTTTACAAATTCAAATCTATGATAACCTCATTGGTCCTGTCGTAGATGCTTTTAAATATTTAACTACATTGTCATTTGACTGTTTAGGCTATTGTCTCATTGAATCGTTGGCATTACGTGATCGTGATCGCTTCAAGCATGATGGCACCACTATCTCTTTGTGGCTACAAAGTTTGGCTGCCTTTTGTGGTTCATTATTTAAAAAGTATAGCATTGAGTTAACCGGTCTCTTACAATATGTTGCAAATCAGCTGAAAGCGCAAAAGAGTTTAGATTTGTTGTTGCTGCGCGAAATTGTACAAAAAATGGCTGGAGTTGAATCAGTAGAAGAGATGACTAATGATCAAATACAAGCTTTGTGCGGCGGTGAACTTCTGCGTGGTGAAGTAAGTATCAAATTAATATTATACTTTTTAAAAGCGAGTAATATCAGTTTATCGTAGAAGTATATCGTAGAAGTATATATGAAAAGCCAGATATTGAGCTAAAATTAAAAAAAATATAGATACTTTAAACTACCCTATAGTCTTTGTTATAATAAAAGTGTTACACATCATTCTACGCCTACTCTAAAAAGTTGTCCGCACACAAACCCATTGATCAAATTTTTATATGGAAAACTTATTTTTTTCTTCTCAGCCTCCATTAAATAACCAATATACAAATGTTTAAGTTGAAAGCCAGGTAGCTGGCCATAATAAATGATATGAGCACAGGTGCATTGTCATGATGAAGTTTCCAATGATTCGCGATGTCGGCCCGATAACGTTAAATTCTGCGTTTGAGTCTCTTAAGAACTTCACGTAGAATACTCCGATCACGAATGTAATCTATATGCACACGTACTCGTCGTACTGATGTCGAAAAGCGCAAAGAACATGGTCTTGACTTTTGATTTGCTCATTCTGTCCTTGAGGTCATATAAAATTCAAAAAAATATTCAAATTATGGTCAGATCTGACCCACATAGTAATCTATAGTCCAAATATGTATCTGATTATTCAAGCCAAACACTTCAAAAGATAGTGCTTTAAAAATTCGTGTGTTGTTTATGATTTTTTTTTACCTAATCGTGTAATAAGTATTGTAAATTTATTTTTACCTTAATATATATTTTTTCACCACAACTACAATTTCACCATGTTTTGGTGAAGTATACATATTGTATACTCATGCTCACTTGTTTGCATTGACTTGATTTTCCCTATTTGATTTGTGAACGGAACTTAGAGCGATTGCAAAAATTGCTACAGTATATTTAACGATCGGGCAAGCTCGACTGTAGCGTTCTTACTACTTTTCTTCTTTATATTTATATTTACATTTAATTTTTTCTCATTTATTTTTAGGCTGGTTACTTTAGTCAGGTACGTAATACAAAAAAATCGTCGCTACGTCTTAAAGAGGCATTGGCCAATGGTGATCTTGCTGTAACGATTTGTCTGCTAATGGCGCAACAAAAACACTGTGTCATATACCGTGAAACGGCGCAGAGTCATCTCAAAATGGTGGGTATGCTATACGATCAGTGCCAGGATACGTTGGTGCAGTTTGGCACATTTTTGGGTTCAACCTATTCCGTCGATGAATATGTCGAACGTTTGCCTTCAATAATTGCCATGTTGCAGGACTATCATATACATTTAGATGTGGCATTCTTTTTAGCGCGTCCAATGTTTACACATCAGATCAATGTAAGTTTTTAAAAGATACATTTAAATGTAATGCGTGTTAATTATTTAATTGATTATAGCAAAAATACGATCAACTACGCAGAGCGGATCCCAATGCTAAAAAACTGACAACTGCACAAAAACTACAAAAGTATCTCGATGCAACACATTTAGTTATGAATCCCATTATTGAGTCTGTGCGTCCGCTGCATAGCACTAAAGTCTGGGATGATATTAGTCCACAGTTTTTGGTAACATTTTGGTCGCTTAGCATGTATGATCTGCAAGTGCCAACAGAAAGTTATCAACGTGAGATCAATAAGCTAAAACAATTGTCCAATCAGGCAGCAGATTCAAAGGATTCGGTTAGTTATTTTTGACTAAATTTTGTATGGTTTCAACTTAGTATTTTAATGAATTTTGTTTTTATATACAGAACGCCTCTAAGAATAAAAAAGAACAGGAACGTTATATTGCATTAATGGAGAAACTAAATGATGAGCGTAAAAAGCAACAGGAACATGTTGATAAGATATTACAGCGTTTGCAAGAACAAAAGGATACTTGGTTTCTATCGCGTTCGGTTAAATCAGCAAAGAACGATACAATTACACAATTCTTACAACTGTGTCTATTTCCACGTTGCACTTTTACTGCGCTGGATGCGCTCTACTGTGCAAATTTTGTGCACACTATACACAATCTAAAGACTTCAAATTTTTCAACACTACTCTGCTACGATCGTGTAAGTTAAGCATGCTGAAAAATTAGCTTTTAACATTTAATAATCTATTTTCTTTTTAGATATTCTGTGACATAACCTACTCGTTGACTGCATGCACAGAAAACGAGGCAAATCGTTATGGACGTTTTCTATGTGCCATGTTAGAAACTGTCATGCGTTGGCATGCAGATCAGGCTGTATTTAATAAAGAGTGCGCCAGTTATCCCGGCTTTGTTACGAAATTCCGCGTCAGTAATCAATTCTCTGAAGCTAATGATCATGTTGGCTATGAGAATTATCGGCACGTTTGTCACAAGTGGCACTATAAAATTACAAAAGCGATTGTTTTTTGTTTAGACTCAAAAGATTATATGCAAATACGTAATTCGTTAATCATATTAAAACGCATATTGCCACATTTTCCGGTGCTTACCAAATTGTCGCAGATTATTGAACGGAAGGTGGACAAGGTGCGTGATGAGGAAAAACAACAGCGTCCTGATCTCTTTGCCTTGGCGCTTAGTTATAGTGGACAACTAAGATTGAAAGCACCACAAATGTGCAAAGAAAGCGATTTCCATATTGTGGAACGTAGTAATAATACAATTATACCAATAATTAGTACACAAAAAACAATCATTATAAAGGGACAGCCAACGCAGCTGCCTAAAATGGAAATCAATAGCACAGATACGAAATTTATAACCAAAACGGAGCCAACAAGTAATGTGAATAATGGCGACATTGTGAAAATAGGTAAGGTAGTTTTTTTTTATTAAATATTATTTTATAATTTTTATTATACCCTGTGTTTTGTGTACCCATAGGATAAAAGAGTACCTATATATATTGAATTTATGCAGTCAAAAGCAGTTCACATTAAGTATGTATATTTGACATGCTGCGCGCTAAAGTGAAACAAATGGAGAACACTCGTAGTTGTTTTGGTTGAACCGTGTCATATAGTCTAATTTTAAGATAAATCCTTCAAATCTGTGTTTTTAGACTCTATATTTTCTCTTCATATAATATGTATAAAAGGAATGTATCAAGCCCACTATAAGGGTTAGCCCCAATACAGCAATGCTCTACATTTTCGAGATTCTGTACGAAAAATTGCTTATTAAGTTATAAAGCCAATTTTGCCAATAATATTCTAAATAGGTCCAGATCAGACCACTATAGAATACGGATGCCATAGAAATCGATAGTTCATAGAGTCCTTTAGAAAAGGGTCACTATGTCGAGCACACTGGGCTGCAGCATTCTTTCTTGTTTTGCTATACTTCAGACTACAAATTCGATGTATCGTATATATGTATTAATACCTATAAAATATCCAGTAAGTTGCTTCTACCATATATTAATAGTACCCATGCAATCTTATTATCCAAATAATGTACTGAACCTTCTATAAAAAGCTTCTTTATTATAGAAGTTGGAGCATCTTAATTTGATTTGCAAGTTAACAGTATCAAACACCATAAAATATTCACCATTGCCTCAGATAGGCGTATAGGTCATTTCTACTTTATTCCAGCTAGATGTTCCAAATTTGATATGGATATATCATATATTTAATTTTCATCATTAACGATACAAAGTTATGTACAAGAATTTGATCTTGGTATAGGTAATATTATTCTTATCATAGCTCCTATTTATATTAATTCCTAATAAGTATACTCCACTCGTTAAGATCGAGCCCTTTTTTTGATCCAGGTCTTGAAACGGCACTCTCACATGTCGGATCATACGTTCTGTGAATCAATTTAGAGTTGCTAAATAAATTTTTCCTATTTTGGTAATAAATTTACGAAACATAGATTCGCAAAGCTCTGAAGCAAGGATCGGCTTGGTAACAACTTCTTAATTATCTGAAAGAAATATATCAATTCCATTAATATATGTTGGACTAGGTCCTGCTCTTATAGCATATAGATTCTTGAATTTATAAACATACACTCACATTCTCTACTATTTGCTTTCGCTATTTGATATGGTGAATTCACGTTTATTCTTATTTACCTATATGGTTTATATATAATCAGACACCAGTACAGCATATTTAACTGTCGGGGCAAGCTTGACTGTTGCAATCTTAATATTTTTGCACATCGTTATAATTTTTTTTTTTTTTTTTTTTGTTTGTTACAGAGAAACAAATTAAAGAGGAGCGTATAGAATCGAAACCAAAAATGATAAAATTAACCGGCATATCTTCATCGTCCTCTGCAAGCAACAGCAACAACAATGCTACCCAAAGTGACCACCGTGAACGCGAACGTGATTTAGTTACATCGACTACATCAAATATTACAAGTCGTAGTAGCAATAATCCTGCTGTAATTGAAATTAAAGATGAACATTTACATAACGAACGAGATACGGAACGTCGTAGTACCACACGTTCAATACGCAGCAGTGAGCACATTAAGAAGGAGAAGGAACGTGACGAACGTACGCGAGAACGTTCCACACATAGTCGCATTGAGGAGCAATTTGAACATGGTATACGCGGTTTATCGAAACGTGATAAACGACGTGATGAACGTCATCGCAATCAATCGCCCAGCTTCGAGCCGGTGGAGCGTACATTAAAATCGGAACAAAGACACTTGGAGTCTAACGAATATGAGGGACGGGGACGTGAACGTGATTTGAGCTCAGTATCGAATGAAAGTAATGGATCGTTGCAACATCGACGCAGTAATGATATCATTGAATATGAGAAAGGCAAGTGAAAACAATTAAATAACAATCAATATAAATTATTAATAACCTTTTTTTATGTTTAACTCAAATTCAAATAGACTCAAAACGCCGCAAAATGGAATCATCGTCTTCAGCAACAGCAAGTTCAAAGGTTAGTATTTTGTGCAAAAATAATACGCTAAGACAACGACTACAACAACTGGAAGGCAGCGACAGTGAATTGAGCTACATAGACGATCGAGCTTTCGATATATGCTAAAGTTAAAACCATCGACTGCCAAAAGAATAACAACAACAACAACCACAGATACTCAGGTGTGCGGCGGCGTACAAAGTTTCAAAAACTCAGGAAGTACCAATAAAAATTAAGGCGGACAGCAACAATAACAACTGAAAGTAATCAGCAGCCACAGCGTTTTGGACTACTGACGACAAAATGTGTACATATATATGTACAAATGATCTCTCACTTTGTAGAAGACAACTGCGGAAGAAGACAAGTTTTACAAACTAGCAAGAATTAGAATAATTAGTTTATTAGTGTCTATTATCTAGTTAAAAATTAGTTCCTTTTAGTTTATTATGCGATAGTGGGATTTTGGGTTAATTTCTTATTATTTAGTTTTAGTTTATGAAATTTAGTATTCGTTTTCGAACTGTTAGTTTTAGCAGCCTAAACTTAGTCGACTGTTTCAAAAGAAAGTAATTTTACATAGTTTTCGAACCAAAACCAGTGGAAATGTTAACCTTGTCGGTTCATGGGATATATGTATCTCTTTACAACAAAATAAGTTGAAATTGTTTATAATAAACAAGAAACAAGAAAAAAAGTTAAGTTTGGTTGAACCTAAGCTCTAATACCATTCACACGAAATTTCAAATTGTCTTGTAAAACGTAAACCTGTGAGGCGAGTTTGTATAGAGGCTATCCCAAAAAGTGTTTATACGAAGCGGCTGTCCATAACAAGCCAACATATCAAATTTCAAGCTAATATTGATTTAAATAAAGAAGTTTTGCATACAAAAAGTCGAAAGTGTGCTGGTGGTTTTTTACCCCATTGTGCAGCAGTCGTTCAGAAAGATCCACCGTGTTCATTTTTAAGTTTACATTGAAAACAATAAAAAAAAGCTTTCATACAAAAAGTCAAAACATAACATAAAATTTGGGCGTGGCATTTCGGTATAGTTACTCTATTTGACTGCAAAATAAAAATAAGTCTGGGTGCCGTGTTACAGTTGGATAAAATTGACAACTACCAGGCGGACATAGCTAGATCGAATAGTCTCGTCGTCGAGTTGTTCAAAAATATATATATTTTATGGGGTCTACGATGCCTCCTTTAAGACGACTTTCAAACAATCTTATATAATACCATTTCGCACTATGTGTGAATGGCAGTAAAACGTTAACTTTGGCGGAACCGAAAGCCTTCATTCTATTTTCAAGGTGGTTAGCTCAGCGCTATGTGTATGAAGCTGCCGTTTATTAGAGGCCACAATGTCGCGTTTTAAGTTGACTGTGGGCGCTGGGTTTGTTTGGAGGGTACCCCTAACAGTGGGCGTGATATGACAGTTGTAATATATGTTTTGCATAGCAACATAGGAAGTCACCATACAGGCTTTTAGATTGATATCTTGAAAACTGAGGGACTCGTTTTGATTCATGCAGACAGACGGACGTTCATGGCTTGTTCAAATCGTCAAGAATATATAAATATATAATTTATGGGAGCACTTATCCTTCCTTTAATGCGTTTCAAACTCCCTGACAAAATTATACTAGTATTCACACTACTACAATGGTTGTACGTGTGAAGAGTATAAAAAGTTGTGTGAACTTTTTGACATATAATGGGAGTATCATACCCATAAAGACTTTCTTGATTCGTCCGATCTACTAAGCTGTTAATTGACTAGTTGTGAATACCCTAATATATTAAGAGTGGTGTTCAAATGTACATCCAGCCGTGCAGACAGACATGGACTAGATCGACACGTCTTGTCAAGCTAATCAAGAATGTACAAGGTGAATCCCATAGAGAACGGAACATTTTCAAATTTAATACAAAATTTATTTCGGCTAGCACTTATTTTATTCAAAATAGTTTCCTTCTGCATTATTACAACCTTTTTGCGTAATCGATTGGCATGTCGAATGCTGTTTTTAAGAAGTATTTATGTATTGCCTTTAGTATGTCAGTCGATGCCTTCGCATTTTAACGATTGGTTTGAGACCACCTTTTCAATGTTACTTTCAGTAACCACAGCTTTCGAAGAAACTAGACGTTCGTCGTCCTGTGTGTTAACCCTTACTTACTTTTGAACAGAAGACTGAGCTTAGTACTTAGATACTTACATAGTAAAACTATATTTAATGGCTTAAAGCACATATCCGGATGATGATATTGGTTTTAATTAGTTTTTTGTTTTTTAGTTTTAGTTTTTAACCGACCATATAATTATTAGGGTTTATTTTTTTTTTATAGACTTTTTTTGAGATTTCTTTGATAGTCATTTTCTGATTAAAAGAAGAATTATTTAGTGTGTAAAACTAAACTACGACATGCTCAGTAATGCCTGTGGAAAGCTTGTGCTATAAGGACTTAATTTTCTATGATGTCTCGACAATGGCAGCCCGTGGAACTGCATCAAGCAATATGTAAAGCTTCGAACTATGGAGATTCCATCTACCAGGAAGAAAGAAAAAAAAAAATCAACGTAAAGTGTGGAGATTCCAGCTACCAGGAACAAAGAAAAAAACAACGAAAAGTTATTAAAAAAAAAAAAAAAAATCAACAAATGCGGCTACAGCTTGGTGCAATCTGGCGAATAACATCTACCAGCTTAAATAAAAGCCAAATAAGTAATGCAGAAAAACGTAATCATCAGAGTGTAATGTCTACAGCAGCTACAAAATCTTATCATTAGAGAGTGGTCGCTGAAAATCTCAATATACATGGTGGATATTGCAATGTACCGCGGAAGCTGCAAAGGTACTCGCCGTGCAACTACCTCAAACAGACGACTATTCGATGACATCGGCTATCAGTGGTTAAGCGAGCTAACGGATGGAAACAGTGCCCGGTCTTCAGCAACTCAAAGTAAAGTATGGCATAGGTCTGTGCTCAACATCAACAGTACTATCGGGTCAAGGAGCTTAATAACAACACATCATTGACGACGAAATTTCGTTTGGTGTTTAGCCATAAAAACTTCAAGCAACAGTTTTCATGTGGAATCGGAGAATATATAATACTATCAAACAAACTTTGGCATATAAACAGTTGATGGAACCATTCTTAAGAAGTTACAATCAATCCAGTAGAATCTGGTATCACAATCAATACAGTAGAATATGGTATCATACGGTACAGACTGTCAGATTGGGACCATCCTCAGTGCTCAACAACATTATTCGGCATATGGCTGGCCTACATGCTCAACAACATCGAACAAGCATCGCTACATAGGAGAAGAGAATAGAAACGCATGTCAAGCGAACTTTGGAATGAAAGCGGCTCGTGTGTTCAAGAACAGCAAGCGTTGGTCAATTACAACAAATAACAGATGTCAAGGATTTCGTTTGGTGATGCTCCAGAACATCAACGTAATAATTTCTAATGAAGTCTGTATTACTCACCTACAACAACATCAAGGGAATTATGACATGGAGTCGACGAATAGGAGAACTTTTTTAATGGTCCATAACATCAAGTAAACTTTGAAATGGGATCGACATAATGGAACAAAATATCGGGTTCAACTATTCTTGACGTTCAACAACATCAATGGAATATCAACCTGAATATCGTTAGCCTTTATTCAGCAACATCAAGGAAACTAACGCATGGAAACGTCATTCCATAATATCAAGTGAATGCTTTTGAATAATATTGGATCGCAAGGAGCTAACTATAGAAGGAGGTCAATGCTTAATAACATCAATTTGGGCTTCACATCGAATCGACTATTGGATTTCATTTGGGTGTTAATCAACAAACAAACGGATACGGGTGCTTGCTATTGTCCAAACACATTTATTGGGCTCGAAACTTCTTTGGAGCAACTCTAAAAAAAATAGACTGCGTGCAACAACAACATTCTGCATTGGACTTTTGCAGAACGGAGTCCTTAAATTCATCAATAAACTACAACAAAGAAATAAACATCAAACAATAAGTGGAGATTTTAATTAAGCAAGTCATTTCCAATATTCATAAGAACAGCTGCAGAAGGAGTATATTTCGGAAAATAGAAGAAGGCGTTGGCGTAAAGCTGTAAAAATAAACAGCACTTCAACTTTATACAAAAAAAAAAAAACCTCTCATAAACCAGAAAAATCAACTGAAAAAAAAAAATAATAATAATTTAAGGACTCTAATGTAACTCAGTGCGAATGTGACAATTTGACAGGACGTTTTCTCTACCATGATAAATGATATCCAACACAATTCGTCAAATGCCATTTAGTTGTTTATCGTTGATCTTCAAGTGAGCCCTTTTGGTAATCGGGTAAGTGATATTGGCACCAGGAAAATTTTTTAACAAAAATATATAAAATCAGTTCTATTGTTGCTAGTTAACACACTTTTGTTGGGGGCATATTATTTAGGTTATTTGAGAGCGTTAGCCTTTTCTAGGTTATATTTTGAAATGGTTCTGCGAAATATCTATGAGGCTTTGTTCTGACTATTTATTATATTACAGAAGCAAGTAGATGAACTCGTTGACAGTGTTAAGAAGGCACGCGGTCTAAAAAGAGACAAGGAACGCAAGGACAAGCTAACCGATGAAGAGAAGGATGCACGTAAAGAACGTAAATTGGGCAGAAAACGTGATCGCATTGAGGAATCTTCAGGCGTTGAACACAAGCGTAGGCGTGATGGTATTTAAAATTGGTGCTTTAACTGCTTTTGCATTATACTAAACACATTTTTTCTTTTTTTTTTTTCATTTTGTATTTGCAGTACTACAAAACGGTGAAGATGAATTACGTAGTGAACGTCTTGAAAAGTATAATACACGTGAAAAGTCACCACATTTACGTGAACGTTCACATGAGAAATTTGAACGTGAACGTGCTGGAACCTCCTCACGCAATGATGAGCGTCAATATAGCACTTCGTCATCATCCAAGTCTACGCGTTCCCGAAATGTTTACTAAGGAGTTTTATTTTTCTAACACACATACATACATACGTATATTAATGTTTTTGTTTAAACTATGCATTTCAAGCTTGCAAACATCTAATAAAGAAATAATTTTTAATTGAATATTAAAAGCAAACATTTACCTATATTGTACATTTCTTGAATAAAAAAATTTTTTATTTTTAAGCTCAAATATTAATTGTGGTTTTTTTTTTATTGTATGATACTTATAACAAGGAAAATAATTATTGTGTCTGTTGGGACAATGCTGTAAAAAGGCATTCTGTAGCATCTATTATATTTGATTGTGGTTTCTTGTGTAGTAGCAAACTGCGCGGCATCGTATTCAGTTTCATAACTGTTGACGAGCACCTAACCGCGATATGTATCATGGCTAAGTACTTTAACATTTAAGACGATGTGGCCGAAGATGAGATATACGAGCTCCTGAAAATTTAGCCTGCAGCTCTCCACCAATGGAATAATTGGTATGCAGTAGCAAAAAATGTTCACACTTTAACGTCCACAAGGCCACTTGGCTCAGTCCCGATCAAAGTACACGTAATCAAATTGATCATGTGATCGAGGGAAGGCATGCATCGAGCATACGAGGTCCCAACATCGAATCGGACCACCACATTGCCGCAACCAAGATAGGCACTAGGCTCAGCATGATGCACAACCCTAACCTCAAAGTCAAGTTTTTACGCTGTTTCGTGAACGTGAATAAAATATGAATCCATTGCAGCACATAAGCGTCCAAACAGTAGATGAAACATTGATTTTCTTTGGACGGTTCGATACAGCAAATTTCTCACTTCTGTTCGTCTGTCTGCTTTTTATATCTACACTCCCGATCAATCAAAAATACTCAATGTTTGTATTTTTGAAATAAAAAGGGAACATAATTTCCAAAAATGCATCTTTATATATAAAAATTTTGTGTACTTGTGTAGGTGACTGAACTCCTCCTAAACGGCTGGACCAAATTTGATGAAAATTTTTGTGTGTGTTCATGGGGATTCGAAAATGGTTTAAATTCACAATTTGATATACTGTGAATGTCCGCGAGTGTTCCTGGCCCAAACAATTTAAGGTAGAGGGATGAAATGTTGTATATGAGATCGAAGAGGGAAGGGGAAGGAGTGTTGGGAAAGAGATGGAAGGGAAAGAGCCGAAAGAGAAAGAGGTGGAAGGCGAAAGAGGGGCAAGGGAATAGGGGGCAGGGAGAAGGGGAGATAAGGGAAGGGGTGCAGGGTAAAGGATGGTAGGCGATGGGGTGAATGGTGGCAGGAGAAGGTGGGTAGGGAATGGGTGGTAGGGTATGAGTGCACGGGAAAGAATGAACAGGGGGATGGAGTGGCAGAGGGAAGGAGAAGCGCCGAGTACCAGCTAGTATTAAAGGTTTGACGTCTTCAAAATGTCTACCAGACTGATAGACTTTACGAGAAAGCCATTCCCCAACGTTTTCGATGATATTAAGCTTAGGGAAGTGCGGAGGTCACTCCATTGGGCTTACATTTTGGTCCTTTATCAACTTCTTTACCACACGAGCTGTATGAATTGGGTCATTATTATGTTGAAATGTCCATGGTAAGCGTACAAAATTGTTAGAAAAGTGTGGAACTGCTATTTGGAACAGCTTCCTGTGGAGTGTGGCATTCATCTTAGATGAAACGAATTGGAGAGCGATTAACTAAAATAATAGGAGATAGAACCACACACCATTATGCCACCCTCACGACTAGGGTGACGGTTGAAGTAGTGTTCTTCCTTTTTTATGTCATGGAAATAGTAGTTAAAACCATGTAGTCCATTCAAATTGAAGCGTTTTTCAGCAGACAAATCGATTTGGTACCACTCCCTATGAGTGGTGAGTCATGTGAGTCAGGTGACTCCGAGCAAAATTAGAGCGAACATGCTTAAGAACGTCGGTAAACGATGTTTTTTTTCTTTAATTTAAATCTCTTTAGACTAGCATGCATCACTGGAGCAAAGCGCACATGCCCAACCACTGCGTTCGAAGCAATTCTAGATCTAATACCACTGCATCCAGAAATTGAGTATAAAACTAAAGAAACACTCCCGAGACTGTTAGTTGAAGGAAACAAGGGTACCTCAATTTACTGTCAGAAACGTCTCTCTACATTCACACACAAGGAGTAACACTAGTGTGTCCATGCCAAGAGATGGGATGACAAGGAGGAATGTCTTCAATCGGAACTTCACCATCAAATGGTGTGATAAGAAGACTTGGACGTCGGAAAAGTCATATGCGCTAAAACCACATACGATCAAGTGGGTACGGATGGATGGATCTTTGACGACAGAAGGAACTGGAATAGAAGTCATAGGCCCCAGATTAGACCACTGGGAATCCTTGGGCAAATTTACCAGTATATATCAAGCTGAACTATGCACTATAATTAGATTTGCACAGTATAATTTGGATAGAGGCCATAGCAATTGTGAGATTGCTATTCTATCAGACAGTCAGGCGGTGTTAAAAGCGTTAAGCTCAAACACCGTCAAGTCCAAACTAGTGTAGGAAGCAATTATATTATTAGGAACAATCGGCGAAGACTATAACGTTTACTTACTGTGGGTGCCAAGACACAAAAATATAGTAGGAAATGAACTAGCCAAGAAAGGAGCGGCAACGCCAATGCTAGGACCAGAGCCTTTTTGTGGCACTGGAAGACATACTACACTGGAACTAAACCGCAATGAAACAAATAGAGCCAAGGACTAAGGGAATCAAAAATATTCCTAGGGGGTTTCGAGTCGCGCAGAACGAGAGCATTGCTCCAACTAGCCAACTTGGTAGAAACCAGTTGAGAACATTGACAGGAATACTAACAGGACACTGTCGACTGAGGAAACACCTGTGTGTGATGGGTGTATATATTTCCGCAGAATGCAGATTTTGTGTTCATAAAGAAGATACTCCTCTTCTTATCGTTGCAGAATGTGAAGCAATAGTCAGAAGTAGACTTCGAATATTGGGCAATCACTTTGTCGCTGAGGAACAACTGAAGAAGTTAGATCCTTGGACAATACTAAGGTTTATTCAACAAGTTGAACTAGCAGCAGAACATCTAAGTAGAAAGAAAGACAAAACAGTAGATCTTTATAGGTCGCGGTTTTAAAATTATGTCCTATAATAATTTTGGACGACTAAAGAAATTAAATTTGATTTGGGTTTTTTTTTTTTTTTTTTTAATTAATTTATTTATTAGTGCATATATAACAATTTTATGTCATTACTATTTTCTTAGAATGCTTATTTTGTATTTGTTTAGTTGTTGTTTTTTTGCTGTTTTGTATTTAGCATTTTGTGCCTTTGGTTTATTAATTTTATGTATACATATTTTTTTTCGTCTATTTTGTCTTATATTGTAGTATTTGTTGTTTTTTTTTTTGTTCGGTTTTGTATTTAATTGTTTAACAACTAATTTGAATACGTTTTACATAGGTAAGTATTTAAATTTTGTTCGTTTGTCAGTAAATTGTACTAACAAAAATGCTTTTTATGCGCAATTCTATTTAGTTATTTAGTTACTTTTATTGTGCCACACTAAATGTTAACATTTAAAATCGTTTAATTGAACATTTTAACTAAATTATTGTTAAAATCAACTACAAAACTTTATTGTAAACCGAAGAAAAGCTACT
The DNA here is from genome assembly GCA_035044765.1 of Leucophenga montana. Lineage (NCBI taxonomy): Eukaryota > Metazoa > Arthropoda > Insecta > Diptera > Drosophilidae > Leucophenga > Leucophenga montana. The sequence continues at coordinate 126,856 of JAWNNQ010000714.1, forward strand.
ATATGTTCTAAGTATATATGTATGTATGTATGTACTTGTATGTAAATATAAATAGAAAGTTTTCGATGAACCTATATATATTCGTTTGTAGGTGCTTTGCCAGCCTGCCTTGCCTGACTGCTTATAAACGTTTTGTTTTCTTTGTGTGGTTGTCATTATTGTTGCGGTTAAAATCGGTGTATAAAATTAGTATTTTCGTCTTTTATTTAAACAAATTCCAATATGCTTCCCTAAGTTATTTTTTTGTTTTTTGTTTTTTTTTTTTAAATGTTCGTCCAAAACTTTTTGCTATTTTTATTTATTTTTTTTTTAATAGTTTTATTTATATTTTTTTTCTTTATAAGCTTCACACATTACATGAAAGAGTTTTTTATATGGAACCTCACGAACCTCGAGCTTCGCTGGAGATATTGTGATATAAAACTATCATGTTTTGGTACAACTGCAGTGGTATCATTCCACTGAAATCTTTTTTTTTTGGGAAGGGGTGGGGGGGGCTGGGTTGAATGGAAGGACATTTAATTATACAAATATTTATACACATCTACTATACACGGGTCGTCGCTCGAAGTGTTACCAACTTTACGCTGCTGTTACAATCAAACGGCTAATGACAGCGCGCCCTTGTTTTGTCAAGCGTCAGTTTGTTATGTTGTTTACAAGCCTACGGAAGCATATTGTCTTACGTCGCAGCTAAAGAGAGTATCATCCCTTCTAAAGCGACCAAACCACCTCCAACACCATTGTTCAGAAACTTCCACTAAGATTCGATGACCCACGGCCGCACTTTTCTTCATTATTAAAGTAATGAAGAACTCCCCGCCAAAACAATTACTCTGGTACGAAATTCGTCATGTTCGAGGCAATATTTAGTATGGTTGTTTACGTTTCAAACAAATGACACAAGCTGCCAAAGATGCTCATTGACAATAATTTTTACCGACAAGAAATTGGAGACTTGAATATTGGTTCATATACTAGTGGCGGCCTCTTGTGTGAAACGGTCATTATTAATTCAAGGTCCCAATATATCGAAATGGTGTTATTGCTTTGTATTTGGCTGAAAAAACGCAACCAGCCATTGCAAATGAGCTACGTAATTTACGTGTGAATAAAATGTTTATGTATCAGACCATTACATGTTACAATGATACTGATAGCATCAAAAAACGCAATGGAGGTGGACATCCAACAACAGCAATATCGACAGAAATGGTTAGAAGGGTAAAAGCCAGAATTTAACGTAATCCACTACAAAGCGCAGTTCAATTGACGAAAAAACTTAATGAGTCTATAGGGCACATATTCAAAAATTAACCACAATTGAATCCCAACAAAAATAATTTGTAAAATTTAAAGCCCGCTCCAAAGGTAGTTCGCCTAGCAATAGTAAAGGTGCTAAAATACTTGCGCGTTAGTTGAGTGCTTGAAAATGTGGACTTTTGTGATGAATTAATTTTTACGGTTCAGCAATATGTAAACACACAAAACAATCGTGTGTGATGAAAGTTCAAATTAAACGACAATTAAGGCCAGCGAATTGCTCTGCGAAACCAAACGCCTGCATCAACGCGATAACTGCATCCCTACATCCCATTAAACCAAAGAAACCCAACGTCTTTTTACAAGATAAAGTTCCCAGCTTCATTTCTTCACAACAATGGCCACCATATTCGCCAGACTTAAACCCAACGGATTTTTCCGTATGGTGCATTCTGCAGGCCAGAGTATCAACTAAAAAATATAAGATGGTCAAAGCCTTAAAGATTGCTCTTCGCCTGGAATGGGTCAAAATACCATCGTACCACATTCGTGCAGCGTGTGAAGCTTTCCCGGACAAACTCGATGCTATTATCCGCGCTAAAGATGGCTACATGAAACAATAACATATTTTTTAATAAATTTTTAATGTAAAAAAATTGGTAACACTTCGAGCGGCGACCCCTGTTAACACTTGGAAAGCATGCAAACTATTATTATGCTGTATGCTGTAGTATGTCTGAAGTTTATAATAGCTTCGGTCAAACCGAAGTTTTTTCTCTTGGTTTTATCTATTTATTTATTAATTTTTTATTTTTTTTTGTTATTTTGTTATTTTGTTACTCATATAAAATATTTCATTCTAAGGCAACTTTTAACATCGATATGGGTAGTTTTGTATAGTTATTGTAGTATGGAATATTTTCGGTTTGGGTTTTGGTTTGTATAATAATAATTATGGCTGGATCTGTTCGTTTCGATGATATGTATGAGTTTTGAGAGTAGTTAAGAGCAAAGAATATAAAAAAATAAATAAATAAAATAATACTTTTCGTTATGCAAAATCGTTTATGTTAGTTAAGTTAGCACTGAAATGCAAGTGAGGTTATGTGTGCGGTAAGGTACATCAAAATGTGAGGTTAGTTTGGCTAGAAAGTGAGTTTAATGTATGTGGAATTAAGATGCTTATCAAAATTTTATAACACTTCGAAAACTTTTCTTTCTTCGACGTAGGTAGATTAAAGCTATTTATAACTTCTTAGAAACTCGCTGTAACTTCAGTTGAAATGCCTGCTTTTAAAATTATTTCACATTTATTCATAACAACTTTTAAAGTAGAATCTCTTTCTGCTAAAGACGATGGCTCGGCTACAAGATCTCCACCTAAGGCCTACATAAATAAAGAGTACACTTTGGTAGCTTTCCTTGACATTGATGCAGTTGCACCAGAGGCATCACTGAAGCATTGGCTGATCTGGGAGTTGTTCGTTGAGTCTGTTTAATCAGATGCTTCATTGTAGGATTATGAAGTCCTCAATTGGCGCAACAACACTGTCTAGATGCAACTAAAGTGTGGTTTTACAGTATTCCCAAAAAAAAGACAAACAAACTTTTCAACGAAAGATTGGATCTCTGGCTCTTCGGAGCACCCAGATGCAATTAGTATTGTTACTGAATAATCAAAATTCAATAACCAGTGCGAGGGGGTTGTCTACCATGCTGAATTGGACATAGACGGCTTTCATATCACTGAAGTGTTCTCCAGGCATAGATATGAGCAATGTAGAAAGTAGGTATGTGTCTAAGCACGCTGAACAAATCAAAACATTTAGTTCATCATTTTTTTCCATACACCCTAATATAATACACCTTTTCCCCCTTTTAACAGTTTGAAGCAAACTGAACACTCCTAACCCCTGTTTTTGGCGATACGTAATATGCGAACAACACCTCACTGAAAAACTCGAATTTTTCAATACAAAAACCTAAAAGTCAGCTGTGTTTCGTATTTTTATGAATGCATCAAATGCATGACACATGTCAATTTGAGGATCAGAAACATTTGATACACGTACCGTCTCCACACCGAGTTTTAGAAAGATTCCTTGAAAACTAAGCTCTGTGGCTTCATTAATATACTCGTACAGACAGTCGAATGGTAGGGTTGACAGATGGACAGATATAAATTTAATTTTGACCATACTTGAATATGTTTTGCGATTGATGGCAAGGTTTCATATTCCGAATTTAAATAAGTTTAAAATTAAATCAAAACAGACGGTAGCTGGGGCCAATCTCCATAGGAGCGTGCGGAAACTTTTTGCCGAAGAAGAAACGGTTGGCACCTTATAGGTCAGGTGCCAACCGTTTGACTACACCTCCGGTAGTCGCATAAAAAGTTTACAAAGGGTACTAGACATCCCTGGTCAGCTGGACCTCTCAAACAATCCCATGACTTTCGCGGAAATCCACTTCCACATTAAAGTGCTGAAGAATAGAAAGGCACCTGGTGAAGGTGGTCTCGACCACAGGACACTGAAAGAGGTACTATTTGTGGTGTTGCTTTTCAAACGTGGCATTTACTTAGGCACTTTACATAAAGCACAATACATAAAGCCGGGTAGAGCCCGTCGGTCGTGGACCTTATATCGACCTATAAGTCTGCTGTCATTCATTGCGAAATTGTTTGAGAGATGCCTGTTAACGAAGATACTGGCGATGGACGAAGTTAACCAAAGTATACCATTCTTTTAGTTTGGCCTCTGAGCAGCTAAATAGGGTGGTTAAATTTATCCTACATGTGTTTCAGGCGAAGGAATACACAGTGGCGGTTTAACTGGACATACGTCAGGCTTTTGACAGGGCCTACTGTGCAAATTAAAAGGTATCCTCGCACCTCAAAAGTTCTCACTAGTGCGATATGCTTCAGCTATTCCTCATCAAATTTGTGAAATAAGCTAAAGAGTAGAATATTGGTAAATGTGTAACAGTGACGTACACACTCAGTCATGACGAATGTCCTGGAATCTTTCTTCTTGATCAGCTGATTGGGCACTACACCGGCTATAAATACATAGGAGTGTATCTAGACATGCGCCTCACCTTTGGAACCCACATTACATCGGTTGCGAAATCCCTATACGCCAGTACTAACAAATTGGACTTAATATAATTTCCAACGTTTTTCTGGTTTATATTTCGATTATTCGAAGTTCGATAATGTAAATAATTTCGCTTCGTTGAAGTTCGAAAGAAAAGTTTTCGTGATATTAAATAATTTGTATAAACACCTTATAAATATTCTTTTGTTAGATAGTTATTAATTTTGCTTTTTTTTTTGTTAGTCATGAATCCATGTATCAATATTATTCGTATGCGAATGCTTTGTGCTTTATGTACGTGTGCTTTATGTACTTGTAGATAGATTTGAAAAGTGTACTTTGGGGCGAGTTATTTCAAAATCTTGAGCATGCTGTCTGGAATAAGTATTTCTAGAAGGTAACAATTCAGCTTTGAAAACTTCATTATCAGGTGCACTTTAGCCTTCAATTCTTTGGTATACAAATTGTCTATGTAAGTGTTTCAGCTGTATGTATGTAAGTATGTATTTTATAGTTATTATCCTTTTGCTATAAACTATATATATTCTGTTTTTTTTTTTTTACTAATTTCTTCATTGATACTTTTGATTATATTTATTATGATGCTGGTCTGACTGAAATTCCAAATTCCGGCAGTGTTGTCTTTTACGCTTGTTTATAGCACATGTGCCAATTTAGCCTATAGTACCCATAGTCGAAACACAACTGTTACTGATCAATGGTTCACGTGAATTGACCGATGTATTTGATGGATCCAGATGCGTAAAATCGGCTGAAGTTTCAACTGAATCATGTTGACTCTGTGTCTGTTCATGGCGTCTCGGTTTGGCAGCTAGAGTGGCGTCCTTGTGTTGTACACCGCCATCTGCTGTGGCAGCGGGATAGCTAGAAACGCGTTTGAGTGTCTGTAGGCGGTAAGTATTTTGATTAATTTATACAAACTTAAAATTTTTCTTTTTGGATTATAAACAAAATGTGTACCTTATCACTTAACAGCTCTGCGTTGCTATTATTATTCGTTACAGTTGCAATGGATTCTGTGACGGGACAAATGTTTTTACTCGATGAGAACTTTTTGCGTTTACGTTTCAACGCAGCAATTGCGGTAAGACCTGAGAGCAAGATTTATATAAATATATTTGTATATGTAGAAAGTGTTGTAAATATATGGTTTAATACCATACCGCTTGAGGTGTGAAAGAAATGTGAACCACCGCCGCCACCACCACCACCACCACCACTACCACCACCAGTACTACCGATGACGCTACTGCCTCCACTGCTGCTCAGTGTTGTTGACTCTTTCATGCTTGAATCGATATGATAATGCTGTCCAGTATTCTGTGCATATGTAACACGTACTTGACCATGCACCGGCGATGAATGGTTTGAAGAATTGCAAACAGAGTCCTCGGACTTGGAGCGACCAAGCATTTTGGAGACGTTGCCAACTTTTGCTGCTTCAATGAGAGTACCTATAGGAGTATATAGCATTTTTTTTTTCTTAATTTGTACACTCAAAATAGCTTAATAATATATAGAAACATGGTAAAAATTTGAAGAGTGCTGAAAATTTGCTCTGACCATCAACTCATCATTACAAATGAAATGTGAAATGTTTTTATCGATCTGGCTGGCGCACAAATTTCTATTTAAGTTTAAAGTTTTTTGTAGATATCGCGATTTTGCAATTTAAAAAAATGTACTTAGCACAAAGTTTACATTGCCCCAACTAGTAGAGTGAGTAGGCTTTGCTGGAGAGTGAAGCCTTTGCACTAAGAAGAAAAGTAACCGGAAGGCCGCTTCAGCACATAAAAATGTATATATACTTCCACTGTCTAAAAGTAGCATTTTCAACTCATGATATAACTCGTCTTCAACTCATTCAATAAAAAATACAACAATTTTAATTATAATAAGAAACCCTTCTACATACTAAAAAATTAAAAGGAATTGGGAAACGCCCGACAGCTAGCTTCTATGTAAACTGTACGTCTGTTATCTGGTCTCTGGCCTAAACGGCTCGATGTATTTTAGCATATGTATAAGGTATCGTATGATTTGTCTTCAATTCAATTTTATATATGGTCTGCTAATAAGGATGAAGTGAGCCTAAATGGCTAACACTATATACAAATTTTATACCCTATGTCACTGCCACAAACAAGCCGAATCTAACGATACCTCACATGCCAAAATCAATCCAGCCATTTAGACTATAAAGCGTGCCAAGGAATATACAGGCATAAAAACATACATACAGGGTCACAAAAGAAATAGGACTTTTTAAAAATAGCTGTTTCTGGTGGCGCCACCTATTGGTAAGTACGTAAATTTTATGACAATCGGAGCACTACAAGTGAAGTTATCGCACTAAAAGTGACAGTATCTTTTGGGCATCGGTCGAAAAATGTAAAAAAAAACGAAAAAAGAGCAAACATTAAGTTCTGTTTTAAACTTGGTAAAACATTCACCGAAACGTTCCAAATGATGAAACAAGTTTATTTAGACAATTGTCTATCCCGTAGCAATGTTCACGAGTGGTTTAAACGTTTTCAAGAAAGTCGTGACGATGAAAAGTCGGGCCGGCCAAAATCAGTGCTGATCGAAAAAAACATTGAAAAAGTGCGTGAATTCATACAAAAAATGAGCCGAAATCTTCGTTGCGTTATATGGAAATGGAATTATAGTATTCCCAAAGATTCGATTCATCGCATTTTTACGGAGAAATTGGGTCTACGGAAGGTGTGTTTACAGTTTGTTCCGCAAAAATTGACTGACGACCAAAAATGCGATAATGCGCTGTCTCACCGGTCGAAACTTATCACCGATTTTCTCACCAAAGATGGCATTTTAACCATCAACCATTCAAAGTACTCACCTGATTTGGCTCCGTGTTACTTTTATCTATTTGGAAAACTTCATTTGCCGATGAAAGGACAACACTATGATGACATTGAGAGAGATTTAGGAGGAAGATTCATTTTTCGATCGATGCCCAAAAGATACTGTCACTTTTAGCGCGGTAACTTCGATTGTAGTAGTCCGATTGTCATAAAATTTTTACAAGATGTCAGTGAAGGATGTGCCTTTGCAACACATGTACCTTCCTACCTAGGTGGCACCACCAGAAACAGTTACTTTTAAAAAGACCTGTTTCTTTTGCGACAGACCTTGTAAAACATTCCTTAGAGCAGTAGGGTGAAAATTAATAATATGCTATTTTTACTGCTTTATTATTGACAAAATAAAATAATCACATAAATAATCGGAAAGGTTAACCTTTTGAATAAGGGTTAAGGGGTTTCTTTTAATAAATACTAGCGTACCCGGCGTGCGTTGCTACGCCCCCTCCGGTATTACGCTTATATGGTGGCGTATCATCAAACATTTTCTAAGTTAATCATATTTTGGCCATTACTCTTAGGGTGTCCCAACAAGAGTGCACGATTTAATTAAAAAGTATAACGTATATTATTTGAGCGAGTAGTAATATTTTTATTGAAGTGTAAAGGAGGCATTTTCCGATTATGTATGGAATAATTTAACCGGGAAATGAACCCAACAGTTTTGAACACAGACCCTTGCTCTTTTCATGAAATTGTCGATGACTTTTTGGCAGAGATGTGGCTCTATCGCGCCGATGACGCATTGGCTCTCGGCCTTGAGCTAAGTAAGTGTTTGTGATTTATTCACATATACCTGAGATATCACAAAAACATAAGGAAAGAAATCGCACGACGTTAAATCGCACGATATTGGTGGTCAGTTGATCTCGAAATGTCGGGAGATGATTCGGTTTGGAAATTGTTGCACCAATATCTCGATTGTTTCATGTGCGCTATGGCAGGTGGCGCAGTCCTGCAGTAACCACATGTCATCCAGATCCATACCGTCCAGTTGTGGCACTGGCCGCATTTGGATGCATTTGTTTACCATGGATCACGTGCGGATTTTCTAAGCTCCAAATTCGACAATTTTGTTTATTGACGCTCCATTTCAGAATAATCAGAACAATCATAGATGCCAGCTGTCAAATTTCAGAGTTGCCACATGCACAGCCAAATTTGAATCGTGCACTCTTGTGGGGACACCCTATGTAACAATTCTAGCCTATCCATCGTGCGCTGCTACGGTCCTTTTTGTTATTATTCGCCGTGAATGACGAACGGCCCATTTTCCCAGTTGGCACTTATTTTTTCCGGAGCCCAGTAAATAGCTCAAACCGCCCAATTTTGCTGTCAATTCGCAGCTAATTTTTTCATAAGCCTTGATTTATTTTCAAATTTGCTTTCAGCAAACTATTACATTATTACAAAGTAGAAAAATAATTTTTGAGGGACTTGAAAGCACACTGCATAACCACCGTTTGCGACCATACTTCACCGAATCCATTTCCTAATTCGTCTGAAGTTTGCCTTTGGTTGGGCTATATATGTTACGCCGGCTGACCCCTTGATAGAGGTCATACATATACCAATATGTTCCTTAGTCAGGTTGGGCTATATAGCTGCTATATGATTTGAAATTTCCTCGGTGAGATACGGCCTATTTTTTTAGAATTTTTATACATCAGCTCTTTACTAATTTTCACCATGTTAAATATCTATTCTAACTTGAGTGCATTACATACCCCAGCGCTTCTTGTGCCCCGCCATGCGTTTATTATAAGGTTTAAGTGCAGATTTATTGTATTTATTTGCCGGCGGTACAGTTGGCACACCCACATTATTTGTCGGTGTTGGAGGCGACTCTGCGCAGCTATCATTCGGACAACCATTCTGTCGTTTGTGCATAAAATTCGGTGTAAATAGTGTGGAGAGCGTCGAACTTAAGATCTCATGTTGATTATCGTAATTATCCAACGAAGTAGAGAATTCGGCAACCGGCGCCAATGAACCTGTAGAACCAGGTGGTGCTATATTGAAGCCTTTCATCAGACGACGCTCTTTCTGACGATTTTTCTTGCCACCACCACCTAGGAGATGTAAAGTTCTTTTTTTTTAGACACAAATTGAAAGCTATGCAGCAATAATGCTTACCACCAGCTTGGCCTGCAGTGACATTTGTATCCATGCCGCTGTTCTTAAGTATTTCAACCAATTCACAACGAAAGGCGCTTATATCCTGTTTAATCTCGTTGACATCATCTTCTGTAACGCCCTGGGATTCGGCCTTGCGTTGCTCGACGGTGACATAGCGACGTACCAGATTACGCATGATTTGCTAGGCGGAGATAAACTATTTGAGTATTGGAATAGAATTATAATTCAAGGTTTATACCTGATACTTAAAATCACGATCGCTGGCCTGCTGTGCTTTACGCTGTAAGTAAATGAAAGTAATGATAAATGTATGTATATATATATATATATAAAATTAGCAGGCTCAAAGTCATTTATTTCTCTGTGTTTGAACTTCAACCATTATAACGACAATACGAAACAGTTCAGTACCATTTGATAATGCTGAGAAGGTTAAGTATGACCAACATGTTGTGCTCAAAATAGGGCTGGCCCGTATTCGTTCTCTTCTCTGTTTCTTTAATGCTGAGAACGTTAAGTAGGACAAAGATGTTCGGCTCAAGATGTTGCAGTCGAAAACAGACTCAAAATAATATGAAGTCACGTTCTCAACTGATGGTCTCCAGCATGTTGGCAAGTCCTTCTATTGCTTATTTCTATGCCGTCACTCACTTTTTTGTTGTAATTTTTTAACAAATTGAGATAACTGAGAGAGGGAGAGAGGTCAGGTCTTTGTGATTGGCAGATAGCGTTATCTGGTCGTTATCTACCTTAGACGCCATACTTTAAAAAAATTACATTCGTCCCTACTCCTCTTCACATCCTGTCCAAAAAAAAAAAAGAAGAAAAATGCGAATATGTGGGTTTTGGAATTAATTTTAAAGGATTCATAAGAGATGGCGGAACTAGCACTAAATCGCATCGGATAAACCTGTGACTATATTCATGTGAAAGACTACTTCATAAGCTTCAATTTTCCACTGAAGAGTAAACAACATATTTTTTTTGCTCTGTGAACATGTCCAACAAAATGCTAAGAAACACGAAGAAAAAAGCAGCTGAAGACCATCGTACGCTTTGTGAGGCTTATGGGGACTATGTTCCATTGATTTCAACTTGTAAGTACTGGTTTCGTCTGTTTAAAAGTGGTGATTTTATACGGAGGACAAAGAACGTCCGGGCCAGCCCAAAAAGTTTGAAGATGAAGAATTGGAAGCATTACTCGACGAAGTTCCGTGTCAAAACCTTCAAGAATTGTCAGAATCGTTGGGAGTTGACTTGTCAACAGTTGGCAAACGACTCAAAGCCATGGGAATGATTCAAAAGCAAGGAAATTATGTGTCGTACGAATTGAAGCCAAGAGACGTCGAAAGAAGATTTTTCACTTGCGAACAGATGTTTCAACGCCATAATCGGGACCACCCGGCCATGCATCAACATCGACGGCCAAGCCGAATATTTATGGTGCCAAGCACATGCTCTGTATTTGGTCGGATCAGAAGGGTGTTGTGTACTATGAGTTACTGCAACCTAACCAAACCATCACTGGTGAACGTTACCAACAAAAATTGATGGAATTGAGCCGAGCATTGAAGCAAAAACGGCCGGAATATGCCAAAAGACACGACAAGGTGGTTTTTCAACATGACAACGTACGGCCACATGTTGAAAAAAAGATCCTTCAAGGAAAAGTAGGAGGCGTTGAATTGGGATGTGCTAACCCCCCCCCCCCCCCGTTCCCTTATGGCCAGACAAAGCCCCTTCTGACAACCACTTGTTCAGATCGATGACCCACGCCCTGGCTGAGCAGCGCTTTACTTCTTTCGATGATACCAAAAAATGAGTCGATTCGTGGATTGCCTCAAAAGACGAGCCGTTTTTCCGACGCGGAATCCATATGCTGCCAAAAAATTGGGAAAATTTTGTAGCTAACGATGGACAGTACTTTGAATAATATACATTGTAGCATTTTTTTTTTAAATAAACGCTCAAAAATCGAAAAAAAAATCCTTTATAATTAATTCCAACATCTCAATATATATTTTATAAATATTTCGTAAACTTACTCTTATAGTCTTCAAATGTTCACGTCTGGCAGCCGATGAACCGCTACAAAATACGCGACGCGCCCATTTAAAGCCATACCAAATGGATTTCGGTGTTGGAATAATATTAAACGGTGGCGGACAAGTGCCACCCTCTTCGAAATAGCTTATCCATAGTTTAGATCTGGCAAATTTCCACTCGACATCAGCACGTTCCTGTGCAGGTAATTTAAGTATTACTTTTTTAAGAAACTACATTTTTAACTAATACTAAAAACGCACCGATATCAACTGATACGAGTGATTCATCATGGCTATCAACAAATTCAGCAGCACAACAATATTTATAACCGAATATGTACCAAACATGAGCATGCCCCAGAAACGTGTAAAAATTTTAATGCCATCCAACTCAAAGCTATCCAAATCGATGAGACCAAAAACTGCCCAGAATAAAGTTTGCGTTGTCTCGAAGAGGCTAAGTGAATTAAATTAAAAATTTGCTATAGTATTTTTGAATTGAAGTTTATAGAACCTACTTAGAGAAACGTCGCCAGACTATGCAAGCATTCGGATCTGTTGTACCATTCATGTTCAGTAATACACTGTTGGGTGACACATCTGCACAGCGTTTCTTCTCAAGATCAGCATAGTACCTATTGATTTGTTTTTTTTTTTTATTTATTAAGCTCTTTATAAGCACATAATTTATATAGTAGTACAACTTACCATAGCAATTGATTTAAACCGCTGCCAAAGGCAAACAATACCAGCACGTACAAAAAGAAAAACTTCATAATATCCATGACCATGCGCGACAGTGACACCTGCAGTGGTCCCAAATGTGGATTAACCGAAAATATGTAAACCAATTTGAGGCTACTGAAAATGTTTGCCGCACTAAATAAGCCCTCCGAAATGAGCATTGGATCCCAGGTATCCCAACGCTCACGCGGTAAATCGGTTGCATGCGGATTCGTGATCATTTCTTTTTGTACCTGAAAGAATGATACTACACGCAACGCTACGGTAGCAACATACAGCGAATTTGTTACAAAATCAATCACATTCCACATATCATTAAGATACTCCTGCAGTCCAACATCCCACAGTTGCTTCACTTCGCTCCAGATGAGTCCGCTAACCCAGGCGAGTATTAGCCATTCGATGCATGTTGGCTTAGCACCGCGTTTGGTGGGCAATTCCTCGACCTGTGTTACGGTTGTATGCGCATCCAAAATTGTTGGCTCCGCAGGTGCCCAAAGCCAACCGCCAATGAAGGTTTCGATGCGTTGTGAGGCGAGCATGAGCAGAACTATATACATATATGGAATTATGTAAAAGAGTCTTGTAATTTTTTTATAGGTATATCTAAATACATACATAAGAACGTAAAATACGATGCACTGTGGCAGATAAACTTTATAAAAGGTTTACGCATAGTTTGACCCACACTTGAATAGGGTGCTAGTATATAGGCCAGTGAGAATATAGGAAACATTATGCCTGTAAATAAAATGTAGTGTAGTTAAATTTAAGTGTGTAAGTGTATTTCCGAAATAGCACATGAAATACCTACCGATGCGTATAATATCCACAGCCTGTAGCGCCATATTTTTGCGCCGAAAACCGGGTAGACCCTCATACCAGATACTAGCCAGCAATTGTTGTACATTCGAGTGTGCTACAAACTGAAAACAGTAGCATACAGTTAAAGACAAATGAGTATCAACAGTTGTGTCCTAGATAGACGATATAAACGATATATATATATATATATATATATATATATATATATATATATATATATATATATATATATATATATATATATATATATATATATATATATATATATATATATATATATATATATATATATATATATATATATATATATATATATATATATATATATATATATATATATATATATATATATATATATATATATATATATATATATATATATAGTATATATAGTATATATGAGAGAGAGAGAGAGAGAGAGAGAGAGAGAGAGAGAGAGAGAGAGAGAGAGAGAGAGAGAGAGAGAGAGAGAGAGAGAGAGAGAGAGAGAGAGAGAGAGAGAGAGAGAGAGAGAGAGAGAGAGAGAGAGAGAGAGAGAGAGAGAGAGAGAGAGAGAGAGAGAGAGAGAGAGAGAGAGAGAGAGAGAGAGAGAGAGAGAGAGAGAGAGAGAGAGAGAGAGAGAGAGAGAGAGAGAGAGAGAGAGAGAGAGAGAGAGAGAGAGAGAGAGAGAGAGAGAGAGAGAGAGAGAGAGAGAGAGAGAGAGAGAGAGAGAGAGAAGAGAGAGAGAGAGAGAGAGAGAGAGAGAGAGAGAGAGAGAGAGAGAGAGAGAGAGAGAGAGAGAGATATATATATATATATATATATATATATATATATATATATATATATATATATATATATATATATATATATATATATATATATATATATATATATATATATATATATATATATATATATATATATATATATATATATATATATATATATATATATATATATATATACAATATATACAGAAGAAGCAGCGCTAAAACGATGCTATCCTTATGTATATGTCAAGAAAAAAATAAAATGCTTATTTAGAAACTTTTATTAAAATCTTTATAATATACTAGCAGTAATTCACTGCTTTGTCCGGAATGGAATTTTCCATTTACAAATCAAGTTTGAAGAAGATTAAAATTTTAGAGTGCAGCTTGACTTAATTCATTGAAACGGCTTTATGAATTTTCATTCATTAAAATTCAATACATGAATTCAACATATTCTAAACAGTCAACATTCATTTTATACAATGCAAAATAAATAGAACATCACTAACATTCACTTTGAGTGACTGAATGAAATGTCAATTCATTTCACTATGAATGCAAGGTTAACCGAAAGATTCATTCATTCGATATCGATTTGGTGGCACATCTGGCTATAACGCTTGTATTTATATTAAGAAAACATTTAAAAAAAATATATGGTGTTGTCAGAATTCAGCATTGTAATGGCAATTTCTGGAGAGGATTGGCTCAAAATGGTACAAGAAACTATTCAAGAGTGTGGAAGATAGTCGGAATCATTGGTTTCCCGCAACTGGATATGGGTTCCTTACAAAGATCTTGGGAATACGGGAACGGGGTATTTTAAGTAGTCCACAGATTTGTGTAAATTCTAGTGCCAACCATTGCCGATTGCAGCGCCCATTCCAAAAACCCATTAGAACATGTATATCCCACATTATCATTCCCAGGATTCATCAAGTGAGTGTTACCTTCACTACAATTCTTTGGGACTAATTCCATACTACAGGGAACCGCAATCAGTTACTGGAATATCCTTTTTTGGTGCCATTGTCTGGAGAGGATTGGCTAGAACTGCTACAAGAAGTGAATCGGAGTGAATCGGTGATAGTCCCAATCAATGAGCTCCTGTTACAGAAAAGGTGTTCCTTACAAAGATTTTGGTAATTGAGGTTGGAAAAATTCCAGGTAGTCAACCGTTATTCGGTCGGTTTCTAATTCGTAATATTGATTGTACGAGTAGTATAAAGGACATCCCAAGACGATATGCACTGAAGTAAACCAATAGATGTTGTACTGACCACCTATAAAAAAAAATGAACACTTAATCTCGAACTATGTCCCCGCCCGTTTGAAATTCAATCGCGTGATCATAAATAAGTCACGATGGTTGTTCATAATTGCCACAGGTTGCGTTCATCAGAAATACCTTCACAATGAACAAAAAAAATTACACTTTCATATCACATTACTTTATATGTAACCTATTTTCGCTTCAATATAGTGATTCCCATTCTATCAATTCTAAGCACATTTCAATAGTATATTATTTATTATAAATTACCTTTTTTTGCCTCAATTTAATGGCCAACTTGAGACGATTTAAATGCATGCGTTCGCCATGTTCATAAATCGGTCCGGTGGGATCGTGATTTAACAAAATCTCCAATTCGTGCGAAGTGCGCGTATGATCAAGCAACGCAGTGGCAAAGTCCTGACACTGTTTGCGCAATTCCTGGTATTCGTTCTGTAGGAATTAATAAGCACAGCGACTTTGCAATAAAACATTACTAATCACAATTAACTAAAAACAAACCTTAAATTCATGTTCGAGAAAACTTAAGCGTCGCAGCTCCCATGATAATTCAAACGCTGTCAGTATGGGATCCTTCGAGGACAAGGCAATCAGACTGGGACTGGCGAGTGCACGATAGGCATTTATACGTGAACGTGAATGGCGCAAAGAATCCTCTGATCTGGAATGCACACACTCATCACAGCCACAACGTACATCATGTGGCATGGGCAGAACAGCGCCACGATCGAGCAGAATTTTAATTATCTCATAGTTATCACGATGCGCAGCGAGTATGAGCGGTGTAATGTCCGATGTAAATGTTGAGGTATCCTCCGTAGCTGATTCCCAACTCTAGCAAAAGAAAATTAGTTAATTATATAGATATTTATGATATTAGAAAGATATTAAAGTTATGGTAGTCAGTACTGTGGGATTTGTTCCCATAGTGTGACAGGCGTGTTGGTAATAGTTTTAGATTGAGTACTCTACCACCCAGGTAGGGTTTAATTTTTTCCAGCGTATAAGAGTTGCTCGAAGGTACCTTCCTCCGATACCCAAAAAACCACAATTCAGGGGCGTAGTAGGGCTAACATCTCAACCTTTTATTATCAATTACGACCTAATGAAAAGTATAACCCGAATACACAGCCCGGCCGCCTGGTATAAGTACCAATCACGTATACAGCATTTTAAGAGGGGGTTGAACTACTAAATTTATTTAATTTTTGTTTATTTTCCAAATAAAGAAACTATCTAACTCAACTAAGCTTTCCGTTTCGACATCAATAAACTACTGTCGCGACGAAGATTGGACATACACTGGTCTACCACAGTAAGTAATCTCGTTACAGTGGCGCCCGAGCAGGAACCGCAACCGATTACAATACTATCATACGTGCATAGCTATATCAACTCAGCTTACAATGCTAATCAAGAATTGATATATGTAGTTTGCCACCTATTCTTCTGCCTAACACATACATTCGCATAAACTTATTATAGCCCTATCCCTATGATTTGGTTGTTTGAGTTGAAAACATTGTTAGCAGCAGTAGACTTCAATATGAGTATTTTACACTTACATGATTTCCCTCACTGTGAAATGTAACATTCTCATGATCTAACAGCACTTCCACTGCTTCGACAAATTCCTCTGAAATGGAGTGCAGCAGTGCATCCTTTGTATCCACATTGAAATTAATCAACAGCTCAACCATTTCAAGATTCTCATTATCGATAGCCATGAGCAGCGCAGTGCGCCCCAATGGATCAACACAATTTACATTGATATAGTCCGTATCGTGTGCCTTTTGCAGCATGCGTCGCGTGCCCGCCATATCACCACGTTCGACAGCCAATAGAAATTTCTTCTCCTCCAGCGTTAGCTGACGTATTTCTTGATGCGGGCGTATTGTGTTCTCCTCCTCCATCATGCCGTGTATACTGTGACGCTATAGACGAGTAATTAGGTGCAATGAGAGAGAATGAGAGTTGTAAATTAAAACGTATCATGTGTGGGTGTGGCTTCACTTCACTTCCGCAGTAGCTCGCTTACCTTGACGCGCTTGGCCGGCTCGATTTGCACTGTCACGTGTCCATTGCCCTCTGCTGTTGCCTTCTTGTCACCAGTACCAGCAGCGCTGCCACCACCACTAACGCTGCCGACGCCGACTCCAATGCTGGTAAGTCCATCCTCAGCGCCATTTTTGATTTTACTGAGTATGGGAGCCAGCACAGATTTTCGACGTGCTGGACTCACGAAGTGCAGCTTTTTTCCTTCGTCTGTAAAGCAAAATGAAAATGTAAAAATTTAAGTTAAGTATTTAAATTTCAAAATACTACAAAAGGCCGGGAGCTAGTTAGACGGACCGGCAGACAGACAGACAGACAGACAGTCAGTTATATACAAATGACGGAGACAACAATGCCAGTCACCGCCGTTGACGCTTACGTTTAACAAAAGGCTTTGTCTGCTCATGATTTGTGTCAGTCTGCTGCATTGTCTGTTTAAAATATTTGAGTCAGGGTTATTTTATTATTCTACTAGATAAAAAGTCCGCCGTTGCTCGGGCCCTAAAAACTATTTTCGTGTCATTTTAAATTTAAAAATTTGAAAACAGCTCGTATATTGGTTTCAATTTAATGGTGTCTTACTTTAAATAAAATAAGACGATGTCATTATATATAATTAAATAACGCAGGCATTAAGTTCCAGCCCCACAAGAACATTGGAAACGATGCTAGTAGTCTTTTCCCTGTGCCTACTCGAACAGAAGTCAGTGCGACGCATCTGTGGGACAGGCACCTTAGTGCCACAAAGCTGTGGACACAGCTCAATTGGTAGGAGTTTCAGCAGTAATACCGTCCGTATTCTTCCAAATCCAGCTTCGCACAAACACCAACCACACTGGGACGAGGAGACTGGCACACAGGACTGTACCAGCGCGCAATACAAATATTTACAGACGGCTCCAAAATAGAGTCAGGAGTTGGAGCGGCGGTATACTACAATCTGAGGCTGTCGTATAACCTACCCGACTACTGCTGCATATTCTAGGCGGAAGTATTCTCAATACGGAAAGCACCGAAAGTAGTCCAACAGATGCACACCTCGCAAGAACGAATTAGCATATTCGTCGACAGCCAAGCTTTGAGAAAAGCTCTGCAGGCGGCCTTCATCTGTTCCAGAAATGCTCTGGCGAGCAGGGATGCAAAAAAAAGTTGCACATCTTCTGGATTCCCAGCCAGACGGTTATGAAATGGCGAATAGTCTAGCAAAAAAAAAGGCGTCGGGCTACCGCGAGAAGTAAGTTCAGATATACGAATCTATCCAGAGACGCTATATAGCAAACTGGAAGAAGACGCCTGGACCAAAGCTAGAGAGAGGTACCAGAACACCTCCAGCTGTATAATATCCAAGATAATGTGAAAAGAACGCAACAAAAAACTCTCCCACTACCTGCTGCAGCTCCAGAGGAGACACTGCAAATTGTTGGTAGGCTTTCTAACAGCGACTTATCTAGCAGCCGCTCATGCGAAATAGCTGTGTATGACCAACATGGACAGTTGTAGGAAATGCAAGGAAAAGGAGGTTACGGAAATTCTGGAATATCTCATCTGCAGATGTCCAGCAATCGCAAAATCAAGATTAGACTAACAGGCTATTGGCGTTCGCCAAACACACAAAAACTTTATAGGATTTTATAAGTTCCTGATCGACCTCCATTATCTGTCTCGTTAATGATCATATTGGTCTATGTGTGAACTCTATCTAGGGATCAGCCGACAGGCAACATTTTCTTTACAAACATGCGAGTTCCAGTGCAAAACATTGGTCGGTCAAAGGATTATCGGTGCTCTACTTTTAATGTCTAGTATGTGTGTTGGTAGGCCGGATGGTTCCAATGAATTTAAAAACTAATTGGGTAATTCACGGTTTGTTCTATATCATTAACACACAGTTTACTGATTTGTATGTTAAAAAATCGTCTGGAAGTTATTTTTGAATGTACGGGGGCCACTTTTTTCTTCGCTAAATGCGAAGAGTCTACGTCAAAAGTTTCATTAAGATCGGTTGAAAAATAAAGATTTGTATAAAGCACAACGAAATTAACACGTACAAACATGCTTTGATTTTTATATATACTTTCAGATTTTATGTATTAAATTCTTAAAAAATTTAAATTTCACCTAGCGTATACGTAATACAAGGGAAAATAAATGCATTACGTATACGCAAGCGGTATTAAATTTCCAATTAGAGTTTTCTTTGATTTGATTTACGCTTACATGCATATATGAATCAGCTGTTATTGACTTTATGCAATATTTCATAAATAGTTTTTCATGAAAAATGCATATAAAATTATAAGACCACACAGACACATATATTGTATATAAAGGGCTCTTCAATAGGAACATAAGAATTTTGTTTTTTTAATACAAACTCACACTTAAATTTTTTCAGAATCTGGCAACGTCGAAACGTCAGTCACGGTTTACATTTTTACCATGGTGAAGTTCACGAACGAGCAACGTTTGGAAATTATTAAAAATTATTACCGAAATTCTGAGTCGTAATTCTCGGTAGTAATAATCATCCCACCAGACACTCTGTGCGTGCTATAGTGCATAAATTCGAGTCAACATATTCACTGTTGGATGTTCCTGTGGCAGTGGGGCAACGCACCGTTCGAAGTTCTTCTAAAGTTCATGAACCAAAACCTTATAAGATCAAATTAACTCAAGAACTGCAGCCTCTTGATCATTTGAAGCGCCGAAACTTTTACGATTGAGCTTTGAAGAGCATCGTGAATTGTATTGAAAAATAATCTTCAGCGATGAAGCTCATTTTTCGCTTAATGGCTTTGTCATGTATGCATTATTGGACAGCAACTGACCCATATGTGCATCAAGAGACTCCACTGCCTTGACCGTGTGGTGTGGACTACATGTCGGAGTTATGATTAGACCATATGTTTTTGTCGTTGAAAACAATAGCCATGTTACGGTCAATGGAGTTCGCTATCGTGCCATGTTGGAAGTTTATTTTTGGTCAGAATTGCATAGACTTGTTTTCAGTGATATGTGATTCCACATGAAACACAGCTGGTCAAACAATTGATCTATTGACGGTGAAGTTCGGATAACGTGTAATCTCGATAAATGCTCCGATCGAATGGCTACATCGCTCATTTGATTAAACGCCGTTGGATTTATTTTTATATGCCAATTTTTATATGTCAATAAGC
This sequence comes from Leucophenga montana, assembly GCA_035044765.1. Taxonomy (NCBI): domain Eukaryota; kingdom Metazoa; phylum Arthropoda; class Insecta; order Diptera; family Drosophilidae; genus Leucophenga; species Leucophenga montana. The sequence goes on from JAWNNQ010000714.1 coordinate 147,159, forward strand.
CAACATTAGAAAAACTCCAAAACAATATCGAACGCGAAATTGCTATACATATTTCCTGCACTTGAAATAAATTTCAGCACAATATCTCCCTATTGAATAACCCTTTATACTCATATATGTGCATGTTTATAGATATAGTATTGTTGTTGTTGATGTTGCTTATGATGACGTTGGCGTTGTTGTTAATGATGATTAAGGCATCATCGTCGTCGTCGTCATATATAACAAAATCTGGGTCAATTGTTGCTTTCTTGCATACATTAAAGTGCACACAAACACACACACATACATATGCGAAGCTCACGTATGTGTGTGCGTGTGCATTATTAACCATGTATTTGTAGCGCGTGCTTTTCTGAGAGTATGTGGCTTGCTTTTATAATGCATTACAGTGAAAGAGTCCTTTAATGAACAAGGTACAAGGTAGACACTTATTCAACGCAGATTTTTATCAAATTCGGTTGAATATTTTGGGCATAAAGGCTTAAACAATCGTCAGTCTCACATACAAGTATTAAACAGTAACATATGGTGCATATGTTATGCGTATGCGATTCGCTAGAATTTTGGTGACTATCTCTACGTTTTTAGGTGTTCTATTTGGCGTGCAGTGAAACAACACAAATGCACAAATTGAGGTGACCGCAGGCAATACATACTAGTAAATAAAAACAAGAAAGAACACTCCAGGCGATGAAACCCTGTACTTTGTTTAAGCCCTTTACTTTGTAAGGCAAGTTTGTATGGGATTACCCCCTAAAGTGGTCCGATCTAGACATAAAATTTGTAGCTTAATTAACAAGAAAACCAAAAAATGTTCATAAAAAAGATTAAAATGGGGGCTACCACTTAAAGTGGAGTTTTTAATAGTAGTTATCTGAAGAAGGAAATGGAGATTCTAAATATCTAAACTTGAAGCCTCTAAATTTTTTAGTGCCCGAGATCTGTTCGTTCGGACGGACAGATGAACATATCTATATCAACTAGTCTTCCGATGCTAATCAAGCATATATATATTTTATAGGCTCTCCCACGCCTCCTTTTGCCTGTTACATACATTTTCAAAAACTCATCGTAATATACCTTTTTACCCTATGGATACAGTATATAAAAATATTGATGAACAACTTCAGAATTGGTATATTAGTTCTATATCAGACGGATTCCATAGGTAATTCTAAAAGTTCAATGTGCTGAGCCAATGTGCGGGCTTTCTTTAAAATCTCTATACATTATGCATTTTTGTGTATCGGTTAATTAAGTTAGATAGTGTGAACACCAATTGCAGCTCTTTGATATTGAGCGCCCTATTCAAAAAATGTTGTGCCCTATTTTAATTATTTGAAACAAGCATTGGAATGAGTAAAACGTGTTAAGAGTAAAACAGTGTTTTTGTGATTATTGCAAGAAGGTGAGAAAGAGACGGATGAGACAAGCACTGTTGAAAAGTACCTGAATCGAAAGTGTACTCTCTTTGTTTTGTTCATTTGTTTTGCATTTTCATTCGGTTTGCGCGATTCTTGTATCGATCCAAGTTCAAAACAACTTACAAACTTGCCATTCACAGTTGTGAGTTCAGTTTGTCTAAATCTTCTTTAGATGTAAAACTTTTCTCTAAGATCTTCGCTATTTTACAGAAATTTTGACAGCTCAACAAACCCAATGTATCCTGTCAGAATTTTTTTTTTTTGTACAGGGTGTAATAAAAACGACAACCGGTTCGAAATGAAGCACTTTGTTCGCTTTTATGGTTCATTTTCTGGTTCAAAAGCAATTTTTCTCAGAAGAACTGGTTCGGTTCACGTTTCGGAGTGGACACCCAAGAAGTGGTGTGGTTTAAAACCAGTTTGCTGTCCTGATTCTATCATCTATATAGACGGTTTCGAAACTAGACATTTATTTTAACTTTTCGTATGGATGGTTATATTATCCATCATTTCGGGGGAAGCCCCCTTAGGTTCCTCTGCATCCGCTACCGCAATTGTGTATACTACATCAAATACCTGCGTGATGTGTTAGGTGTCAGTTTTTGGCATTTAATTTCAAATGACATTGGTTAACTAACAAACACACACACACACACACATACACAAGACATAGTTATTCACATCAAAACACACGTATAGAGATACATGCTATAGTAATAAAATGCACAGCAGTGCCATCAACTGCAAATCTGACCTTCGAAGCGATAAAATCAAATATGTCGTGAAAAAAAAAATAACAAAAAATTACTTGAAACAAATATGAAATAATATAATTTTATCCTTCTTTTATTAGCTACCAACAATCCGAACAATGAACTCTGCTATAATTACCTATAAAAAGTGGGAAAGAGAGAGAGAGAGAGAGAGATAAAAAAAACCTATGCAAAAAAATGGCAAATCAAAGTAAAATTCATGGAACTAACACATGCGCAAAGTAAGGGAACTGCCGCAAGTAGTTTTCGCGTGAGGTAGGTCATGAAAATTGCACACAAGCGGTCGATATACCGTTACATTTTTCACACACAGTAGCACACATGCATGTCACAACACGCACACATTGCATGTACGTTCATGTATAGAAGTCGTACTTATACGATACGATAGTTACAAAGAAGTCTTGCTATTGAAAGACCGTAAAAAATGCCAAGTTTTCCTTTAGCGTTTAGGCATGCTAACATATATTCATCCATACAACCATCCATTCATTCATTCACTTATTGAGTTCTATAGGTAGTTACTCGTACAATACATATTGATTGACCTGAAAACATGTGCAATACTTTTATATTTGCTGCATGTTTATGTCAGTTACTTGAAAAGTGAATTTCGTTTTCCGATTTTAACCAATTTTTTTTTTCTCCGTAGTATATACCAAAAAGCGCAATGTTCGAGTATTATGCGGCATACTATACACGTACGTAATATTTTACTTTATTCTACGTTATTTTTCGGTGCACACTTACCTCCTTCTTCGTTGGTTTTGGCATCGCTCCATTTCGACAACTGCAAGAGTAGAAGAGAAAAATATATACATAAAAAGGATTTCTTTTAATTTAAATATCCAATAAAGTTTTATTTTCTCTGCTAGTGTTTGGCAAACATTTTACATAATTAAAAGTAAACAAATTCTATCAACGTCACATAATCAATTGCACACGCTCTCATTTTGATGAGTTCTAGAATATATCTATTAGTTTCATTGGCGAAAGAAAGCGTTAATATTTATTTTGGGTGCGCCGTCTATGTAGGTATAAGTACAAAAAAGGAAACCACAAAATTTGACATTAAATAAATTGCAAACAGTGGCGTAGAAGGCTTAGAAAAAAATAGGCAAAAAAAACTCGTGTTGAATTATGTGAAATTCTGAGGAAAGGAACTAAGTTGCTTAACTAGTTCCAGCTGGAGGGGGCAGGCACTCTGTTCTGTGTGCCATGATGTTTTGATGTCAATCGGTTGTCGAGATCTTTATTATGTGGATAAATCTAAAGATCTATTCATCAAGGTATGACCGAGGTACTGTCCGAAATGTGCAAATAAGTGAGAGGATTGGAAATTGCCTGATTGTTGCAATAGATGCCTTCAAAAACCGCGGGCTACGTACTAGAGATGAGCTAGTCAAAGATTTTTGAGTAGCAGTGATTAACGTGACTGCTACTTTCAAATCACCGTGATTTTGGACTGCTACTGCGATCGCTGTACAAATGAAAAGCAAAAAAAAAAAAAAAACCTATTTTATCTATTTATTAAACTAATTTCTCGTCTAATTTTACTTTAATATAACTTTATGTTTAACAATGATTATAAAGGTGTATGTAAATGACATTTTCTGGAGAGGATGCTCCTAAAATGGTACAAAAACCATTTCAAATGTGGTACATAGTCGGAATCATTGAGCTTTCACAATAGGATATGGTCTCCTTACAAAAATCTTGGGAATTGAGGCGGTAACATGGTTTTTTAGGTAGCCACCTGAATTGTATATATTCCAAGTGGCATACCTTCACTATAATTCTTTGGGACTAACTCCAAACTACAGAAATCCGGCATCAGTTTCTGGAATATCTTCTTTTTTGTGCCATTTTCTGGAGAGGGTTAGCTTAAAATGGTACAAAAAATCATTCGAGAGTGTGAGAGATAGTCGGAATCATTGGGTTCCCGCAACAGGATATGGGCTCCTTACAAAAATCATGGGAATTCAGGCGGGAACATGGGATTTTAAGTAGTCATCAGATTTGTACATATTCTAGTGCCAACCATTGCTGATTGCAGCGCCCATTATAAAAACCCATTGGAACATATATATCCCACATAATCATTCCCGGGATTGACCATGTGGCATATCTTCATTACAACTCTTTGAGACTAATTCTCAGAAGTGTGTTGATTATAGTCTCAAGCATTGGGCTCCCGTAACAGAAGAAGTATTCCGTAACAAAATCTTGGGAATTGACGCTGCAAGATGTTATTTCAGGAAGTCATCTGTTTTGGATTTATTTCAGTGCCAACTATTGCTGATTTCATTTCCGATTCAAATTCAATTGATATCAGTGATTTTTCAGTCTCCGTGATTGAATCACAGGCACTTGACTATCGACGTAGTGTTTACAGGCATATTTTATAAAGCTATTATGTTTTGAATTCTATCTTTACAACTCTACTACGTACAATCGATATTTCGGTTTTTTTTTTTTACATGATCAGCCATTTTTACGAAGAAACCGTCTGGATCTGTGGCAAAACTATCATGGCTTTTGCATCACGAAAATGCATCTGCTTTGCATTACTTTGAAGTGTACAAAATAAATGTTGATGAATAAATAAATATTTTTCGGTAAAGTATTTTACACATAAAATAAACTTATTTTATATGTGTTTTATTTATTTTTACTTTTGAAACCACAAATTGGACAACCCTAAATATTAAAGCTACTTGTTTTTCAAATTTTGATCCAATTAAACATCAAAACTGAATAAAATTTTCGCAAACGATATGAAAAATATGATTGATCAGTACCGGTTTCAAGGATCTTGCAATCTTTTTGATTTTCATCTTTGAAAAAATTCAGTAAAATATTGAAAAAATATTGAGTGTGTTCGACGACGAACGTCATTTCTACCTGAGATGACGCAGAACGGCAATTCCGCCATAGCCGGTAAAATATTCGAAACGAGTGGGATCGGCAAAACTTTTAAAACTTGAGGGAATTCGTGGAATTCGTGCTTCTAAATCTTCAGATGGTCACTTGTTGAACTCAGATCTAAACAGTAAAATTTCCAAATCACTTCAACAACATGTAGAAACTTGATAGAACTAAATGTTTACTCTGTTAAATAGTTGTTTAATGTCATTTACACGTCGTTTGAAACATGTGGGCGGGCGAACCCTCTCTCCCCACACATAGGAGAATAACAAAATTCATTATAAATTAGTAACTACTTGACCGAAAATTATGAAATAGTGTTGAGCGTGAGAATTATTGAGCCCCTAAGCCCTTCCGGTTTAACACTTCATAAATTGTTTTTGAAGAGTTGCACGTTCCTACGGAGGGACGTACAGATGGACATGTTTATATAAACTCAAATATTTCTGCTCTAATCTATTAATATTAATAGGCTATCTGATTTTTTGTGTCGGCTACTAAGCTCACAGTACACAACCGATTTTGAGAACAAATATACCATATGGAAGGAATTCATTTGCATAATCTATTGCATTAACAAAATCACTTGAATATATTGGGCGTAAAAGACTTAAACAATCGCCACTCACACATAGAAACAAACATACATAGACTTTACAAGAAAAGGAAACGCACACAGACTTATATTGTAGGATAGCATGCAACACAGTATCCCACATAATCAGATTTATATTAGTATTCATGCACAGTACGTACTCGTACTCGTACTGGACTGATTGTTGTCCTCCAGTTTATGTTACACTTGACATGCACCTTGTGTGCTCATACAAACTATCCTTACTTTAAGATATACTCATCTAAAAAAAATAAAATGAAATAAAACAAGAATTGAGTACCAGAAACCGAAATGCAATATAAACCTTGAAGTCACACGTTGCCGAAAATCTTTTATGACTTATGTTTACGTGTGTGTGTGTGTGTGTGTGCTTCCTGTGGCATTATGTTTGCGTCCGGTTTTTTGTCCTCGAAGTTTAGACAACACACAGTGACAAGAACAACAACAAGCACAAGAAGCAAACGATGTCGGCTCCAGCCAAGGACATGTGTGTGTGTGCAAAACCAGTGAGAAAGAGAAAGAGAGGGAGAGGAAAAAGTGATGCTCAACCTCAACGAGTGCACTGAAGTACGCCCTCTAACGTGCATGGCTTAGTGTGAAGCTGCATTATTATGTATACGTCATGCATTTGTTATTGTTGCAGCGTAACAAGGACAGCGCATAAGGATGTGTTAAGGCAACAAAAAAATAAATAAACAAAAAAATAATAATAAAATAAAAACATTGTAACAAACCAAGAACAGCAGTCAAACCAAGCTAACATAACCGGAAGAAGGCCTTGAGTGGTGCGCCAAACCTCAAACGAACGAAACGATTGAATGAACCGAAAGAACAAGCTACAGGATAATGGTTATAGCACTCTTGGCGCCGCTCTCTACCACCAAGCATTGTCGCCATTTGTCTTCTGTTGTTGTTGTCGTCTCTGACAGAGTTTTGTTGTAATCTTGACATTTAATTATTGCCGCCGCTGTCGTTGTCTGTTCACATCTCTCTTTATGCCAGTGTTTGTGTGTGTGTGTGTGTGTGGTTGACTCTGTCTGTGTGTCAAGGTCCTTGCACTTACTCCTCTGCTTTCATCTGCATCCCTTAACTATTCTACAGCTTCATAAAAATCGTCCGAGTGCAGTTACTGTGAAGGTCCTTTTGCACATAGTTGATAAACTTAAAACAGGAAATTCAGAAAAAAAGTGTTTACGCTGTTTGCCGGATTTGCTGCCTGTTTTCAATGACAACAAGGCTATATACCCGTATATATGTAGTCAGCCGTTTAATGTAATCAGCCGTAATTCCGCCATTCAATAGCTTCATCATTGCTTCAATATGGCAAACTTAATTTAATTTTAGCACTTGAAATTCATTGGCAATGACGGCTACTAATTGAGCTTATACTATTATTTACAATATATATTCGAGGGTTATTTGATAAGTTAGTGCAATACTGCTGCTGTCAACTACCATCTGTAAATATGTTTAGAAGTTTAATTTTAAGCAATCTGCATCATTAAGTACGTATTAGACAGCCATTGAAAGCAGTTTTGAAAGGCAGACAGACGGAAAGTTGCCAAAAAAAAAACCACTGTTTCATCTACTGCTTGGTTTTATAGTATTTTATTCACGTTCCTGAAACGGTTGGAGTAGAGTTTATTATAGATATTCCCTAGAAACATTTATATTAATCTATGCAAAATATAAAACAAATAGCTGAAAAGTTGTGTATCAGGTGTGTACCATAAAGTACTCGTATACTTATTACTGATCGATGTCAAAAGCATCGCTTAGCAAAAGCCTCAAATAAATTCAATTCATCTTTTCACTTGGATCTTTAAGAAATATTGCAAATGCATCAAACAAGTTCTAACACGTTGCGACTTGTAGTGACTTGATTCGATACGACCAATCGACCAAACCAATTGAAAATAAAATGTGAATGAATAAAGCGAACAGAGCATTCTTTCGACTCACTTAACATTTGGCATTATTTGTCTTGTCCATTTCCTCCGTCACTTTTCACTTTATTTATAACGTGACTATATCAGGGCTTCTCCATAATCCAATCCATAAGCTGTCTAAAAGATGAAAATACTAGATCTTCGGTATGTCAACGTTAAATAATTCTCCCATTTTTTAACCGATTTCGATAAATAAGCACGTTTATAAAACGTCATTCAATACCATTTTATCCAGGAATCAAAACACACCGAAAGAACGCCCTGACATTGTAGCGCTTTACACTGAAAAATTTCTTGGAATACGGGTTTGTAGCAACTATAGAAGATTTGTGTGTACGCAAATACGTCAAAATATTTTACAAACTTCTATTTGCAACAAGCTTTGCCACACCGCCGCCGCCTCGATGTAGTTCTTGTAGCGCAAGTTCCCGAGACACGTTGTGTCGAAAAATGGTGATTTCGACTGACTTCATCGTTCTCCGGATTTATCTCCCCCAGAATTTTTCAAGTTTTCAAGTTGTGAGCAAGCCGAAAACCATTGACAAATATAATCTCCGAAATGCTGGCTCATTTCACGAAATCGCAGTTACTCAATGATGGAAAAACGAAGATCTAGGCTAGCTCAGCTTATATATATTCAATTTCTCTGAATATAACTTCAGAGTTACAAAGAAAAAACCTTCAAACTTATTTATACACGCAGAAAATCTCTGCGTTTCGATTGGATGCTTTAATTAAAAAAATTATTGAAAAAATAAAATGAAAGTACTGGAAAGAGTTAGTTCAAAGAACTAATTAACTTAATTCAAAGTTGTCATAAATCAAAAGCGTCTGCAGACTTTCTAAATTTATATGTCTTGCGAGTGAAAGATACTTAATGTTACTCATACGCAATGTTGACGACGTGCAAGAAAGCGCAATGAACGAAAATGGCTTCAACTAACCACTACGAGTATCTCATAAATATGTTTACTACATACATAAGATACATACGAGTATATCCATGCCGCGTTCGTATTAGTGTGTATCTATGTGTTGTGGCCATATGTATTTGTATTGCTTGTGGTTTAATGTTTGTGCTGTCTTTTTTTCGATGTTGTAGTTCGAATTAATGTTGTTGTTGTTGTTTTTTATACTATAATTTTTTTATAGGTAAAACTACACTTAGGTATTCATTGTCCTTGAGTTTCTGATTGGGGGCACTGCACTCGCTTTTGCATGCAATTGCCTGGCTGACTAACTAACTGACTGACTAACTAACTGACTGCCTGTTTTGCTTATGTATGTGTGTATTTGTGTATCTGTGTGTATGAAAACATGCAAACCGTTATACTTAGTTAAATGTGTCCATTCGTTGCTCTGCAGACACAAAACAAAATAAATGCATAGCAAAACCAACTTCAAAGCACCAAGTAGGAATGAAAAAAAAGTATAAATAAATAAATAAATAAATAAACGACATACTTGCAAAAAACTAGGTTAACCCTTTTTTAATGTTGTTGAAAAATTATTCTTTGGAATTGAAAGAAATGCTTTGCAAAGCACAGAAAACTGAAACCAAAAGGAATTAAAATACTAAAGCGTTCAAAAGTATGTTCTAAGGACTCACAGTTGTTGGCTGAAATTAAAATTTTTTATTTGATAATAATTAAAAACTAAAAACAAGTAGGAATGTAGCAGTCTTCTATTCACGACTACGAAATACCCTGCACTCTTGATAATGTAGACCTATGCAGATGGGTATTCTAAAAAAAGGGTGCATATTCGCGTCAAATGACATCAATGATATAAGACAAACCAATGATCGATCGAAACAAAACTAAACAAATTTAGTATTACTAATGTTCGCGCTTTGGTATTATAGCGACAATACAAAATAGTTCAATACCAATTGATAGTGCTGTGAGTGTTAAGTATGACCAACATGTTGGTCACAACATAAAGTTGGCACGTATAAGCACCGGGCTCGACAGCAAGCTCGAACATTTATTATTTGTTATAATATCGTAGGACTGTAAATTTGTCAGACATATCTGTCGTTACAAGCGTCATTATACTAGCCACATATAGTGTAAATTGGTATTATCAGTTTGTCTGAAATTTTATAACGCATTAAAGAAGACAATATAGACCCCATAAAGTATATGTATATATATGTTCTTGATCAGCTCGACGAGACTGCATTTTTTGGGGACCAATTATTAAGATATCCAGTTGTAAATTGGCACCAAACCTTTTTATAGCCGTCAAATGGAGTGGCCATTTTTATATTCCACGCCCATTTGGGAAGGGGGGGGGGGGGTAGCCACCACATAAATCCTCGCCCACTTTTGACTTTTTGTAAGAAAAATTTTTTATTACAGTCAATATCTATTTAGAAATTGATATGGTAGCTTTTTATAGACGTACGCTTCACATATATCAATGGGTATTATGCATCACTTTTTTTGATTTTTATTGCAGTCAATATCATCTTGAAATTTGAAGAACAAACATCAAAGGAGTTGTCCCACTCACCATTATAGGTAACTCCCATACAAACAAACCAAACCCCGTTTTTTGTGTTTTTGTATGAAAAATTATTTATTATACCCCTAATATCAACTTTAAATTTGTTATGGTTGCATATTATGGACTGACGCTTCACATAGTATATATAAATATGTGTGATCCCTCGTTTTATTGGATAACTTCCTATCGCCCATTTTTGTGATTTTGCATGAAAAACTTCTGGAGCTCCACTGTTCATCCGTATAAGATGCCCAGCACAGTGCAGCTGCTAGAATTTTAGACGTTGGTCTATGTCAATCTCACCATGTAGCTTGCAGATCCTAAATTCGTCGCCAAAAACATATCCAAAAATTCAATGACGAATATTTCTCTCGAACACTTTCAAAGAAGTTTTATCTGGTGTTGCCATGGTTCATGCTGCTGCGCTATACAGCAGGATTTCGAGAGAGAGAGAGAGAGAGAGAGAGAGAGAGAAAGTTAACTTCTAATTGGCTTCCTGAACCCAAACTAGCATCGATTAGCAAATGTAAGTTGGAATTCTACATTCTTACAGAACGTCCAAGACGTAACGATGCTTTGAGAATGAACATCAAAAACTTCGTCGTGTTCTCTGTTCTGTTACTCAATCGCCGAGAACGAGAACGCCTTGCTAACTGCCCGTTTGTTTGTGCCGATGATGTCAATGTCAAACGCATTCGCCAGTAAATTAACTTCCTTATGGAAGATCATGTGTAACCGTTCTATGTATAGGATGTACTCCATGAGGAGATTAATATAGTGGCACGATAAAGCATAACTCTACGTGAAATCGCTCTTGGTATCAAAAGGTTCGCTGTGGTTCTCTGCTACCTTGAAGATGTTTGATGTGTGTGATCTTCGCTGTGATACCCACTTCAGATAGGGCTTTGAAAAAGTTAATTTTTGTCAGCGTTTCTCGTACAGTGAAAATTTTGTCACTGGTCGAGCATTACGGTCTGAAGTCACATTGATGCTATGCTATGGTTCCAGCCGTTTACACAGTACACAGTGTTGGGAATGCATTCGACGGATTATATCTTGCATACGAGTTGGTGCATGCACAGAAAAAAAAAACCATTCAAAAAATGGGTTTCAAATTAATGTTTTATTCTACATGTTCTTGAATAAAGTACGAAACAGGATCGATTTATAAATCAAGAGTGGAAATGCTTAGAATAAGTACAAAGTTCTTGAAATAAGTATAAAAAATTAATTCTAAGATCAGTACTCAATTCAAGTACAAAAGTCTCAGAATATCAAATAAGTCCGTTTTCAATAGAAGTACTATGTAAGTAGAAAATTCTAAAATCAATCTCTGAGAGAAGAAACAAATCTGAGAGAAAAATACAATTTACACTCTCACCTATTCCAATTTCTTCGCACCTACTGTAAATGCGATAAGCAATGGGTTGTGCTTCGGCATCTCTATATATCAGGTGCCATCTTTAGCCGAAGTAATTAAGACGATGTCACATGCGCAGTTCGCATGTGTCATGGCGCGATGTCAGATTCTTCCACCAAAGAACGTTTTTATAAACCATGTAACAAAACAACAAAATTAAAATAGAATTTTCTAAAAACAGAACAAAAATACAGAAACAAAAACAATTTTTGTACTCAAATCAATTTACTTTTTTTTTTTTTTTTTCTTAAATCAAGTTCAGTAGAGCTTGAAGATGACTAAATTTAAGAATTTCAGGTTTGAAAAAAGTTTTTGACCACAAAAATCTGTACTCAAAATACTATTGATATTTTGGTATGGACCAATTAAGGTACCGAAATCCTGGATTTTTGTATGAGTGTATGCCTTACCAACTCTTGGCTATCTGTTTTGAATAACTCGGAGCCTACCGCTTTGTTATTCTTCACCGGTAACCAGCATTTTCATCCATGCACAAAAATACTTCGGGCTTTAATAGAATTCCCTATATAAACAGCCTTTACAACCCTTTACAAACAGCCACGAAAGTGAATTTGTTAAAGTGGTCTAAAATTCAAGTTTCGCAAATTTATGCGGTTAGAATTGTTTTATAAAATTCCATAATATCATAATTCTTAATAAGCTTCACTTGAATAAAGAAAAGCCACTTTTAAATTTATAACTCTCTAAATTTCGGTGGTACGTAATCAATCACTTAGTCAGGTCAAGTATACTTCTGTATATAGTCTACTTATGTTTTCATATATTGCATTTCTGAAGAAAAACTGCAAAATCTAGCACAAGTGTTTACTCACAAAAAACGAAAAGGAAAAAAAAACGACCAAAAACTTTTCACATTGTAATAAGAAAAACCCTAGAGAAAAAGATAGATTGAATAATAATAACGAAAATGTGAAAATCATTTACCTTGAGTTGAGATTTTCTCTTGAGTGCAGCAATTGAACGAGTTGGTTGTCGAAATACCTCCAGTGCAGAAACAACAACAACAACAACAACAACTTATAAAGTAATTATTTGTACAAATACAAAAAAAAACAATACCCTTAGAAAAAAAAAATAAATAAGTTATGCACAGAAAATCTTATTTAACGATGCAATAAGAATATTTTCGAAATGTTTTTCAAAATCTTATTTCAAATACACAATTGCAATTCAAACTAGAAGAGAAAGAAACTTAATATTTTTGTTGTTGTTTAAAATTACATGCCGCCATAAATTTCCGTAATAAAAACGAAAGTTTACAATAGAAAAACGTGTTTATTTAAGCGTTTAATTAGTTGGAAATTGTTGAATTTGTTTGGAAAACACACACACACACACAAAATAATTGTTGGTTTTTGATAGATTTTGGGATTTTCTTTTTTAAATAAACATTTTGCTCTGCGATTATTTTTATTTGTTTTTCTGTTCACTTTTTTTGTTCCACTACACTTGAACACATTTTGTATGCAATTAAATTAATATTTAAACAAAGAAAAATAGCAGAAACGCGCGGGCAAAAACGAAGTCCACTTCCGTTCTGTGCAAATGCAACCGGAAGTACACAAAGTGCAAACACACACACACACACACACACACACACACACATATATACACACGCACACTAACATAAATACTACTACTACTACTACTAATACTATTACATATTAGCGCTTAAGTGCAGGTAATAATAAGGCCGAGGTGCGGCTGGCGTTTGGGTGTAAGGGCACAACGAACTCGAACTCGAACTCAATGTGTAGGGTGTTTGACCCATAAATGAATTTAAGCCAATTTAGCGCATTTGGGAATAGTTTTATGTCTACTTATACGTACATATGTATATGTGGATGTTTATGTTGTTTAATATAGGCGGACCACATTTTTACATACATATATTTTACATATTTATAATGCTGTCAAAACAAACAAAAAAACAAAAAAATTAGTTCTCCTTAATTGGCTACTTTGGTCACTTAGTTCAATGCCACGCAAGAAGCCCATTTGTTTTTCTACATTTTTTGTTTAAAATCTTCACCCACACACAGCCCACCCAATCTATAGATATGCTCCATATATACACACCTCACTCTCCCACACACACACACACACACATTGAAAAATCGCTTTAAATTAATTTATGTGTTTGTAGTTTTCTTTCATAATTTTCTTTTTGCTTTTCACTTTTTCTGTTCACTTTTCCGAGTTTTCCGTGCGTTTTCCTCAACTGTCGACTTGCAACTGAAATGATTTGTGAAAATTTTTTGCGAGTGCAAGGACTCCCAAACTGCAATACGGCGAATGCGGCGAAAATTTGAGTAGCATTTCGGAGCGAGTTGTGCGATTTTCTCGTATTTTCCTTCGCCATCTTTAGTTGTAGTTTTCATTAATGGCACGCGGCATCGAAGTCTGAATGAAGTCAAGTACGAGTATACTAAATAGTACTATAGTAAATAGTATTCTCTCTTTCTCTGCTTTGTGTGAGGGTAATGAACTCATTGCTATGCGAATAAATGTCTATTGAGTACGTTGCGCAGATGATATAGCTTATTACACCAGAGATTTAGAGATTTTAATAAGCTAAAATTAGCAGTTAGAAAAAAATAAATAAATACTTTAAAAAAAGTAAAATTAAAAAAAAAAAAAAAAACCTTCTATGGAACAGAAGTTTTCAATTCAATTCAGCGTAGTTTTACGAAGTGTGTACTTAGCTGCTATAAAGAAGTATAGTTATTTGTAAAAGCTAACAACCTAAAGGTGTGTGCAAAGTTTTTGAAACCTACCCCTAAAAGTGGATGGGATAAGCTCCTTAATAGTTACATGAAGCGTCCGTTCGTAAGAACTCACCATGTCAAATTTCAAGTTGATTTTGCCTATAATGAAAAAGTTTTTCATCCAAAATACCAAAAGTCCTCTCGACACCGTCCAGCAATTATGTTCAGGTTTCCGTTGTAAACCTTTAGTGCTGCAGCTTCCGGGTTCATCCGGATAAGATGACTAGCCCAGTTCAGCTGCTGTAATTTAATGCGTTGGATTACGTCAACCTCATCATACAGCTCATGCAGCTCTCGGTTCATACGGCTACTAAACTCTAAAATTGTAAGGGTATCAAAAATCCGACGAAGAATCTTTCTCTCGAACACTCCTAAAGACGCTGTATATGTTGATGTCAGGGTCCATGCTTCTTCGCCATACAGCAAGACCGGAATTATCAGTGTCTTATAGATTTTTATCTTCGTACTTCGAGAGAGAGGGCACTACTTCTAACTTGCTTGCTGAGCCCAAAGTAGCTGCGATTTATAAGCGTGATTCTTCGTCTGATCTCTAGGCTGACGTCACTGGTAATTTCTATTTCCAGATAGACGAAGTTTTCTACAATATTGAATTTGAAATTCTCCATCTCACACAGTATCCAAGACGCGCTGATTGTCTGCGAGTGGGGACCAACTACTTCGTCTTGTCCTCTTTCACCGCTAGGCTCATGAGACGTGACTGTTTCTCAATCTCGTAAAACACGCTGCTAAATCGCCGTTCGTTCGTGCCGTTGATGTCAACCTCAACATAAGCGAGTAGCATCACTTTCTTATGGAAGATCGTGCCTGACCGTTCTACGTAGGGGCATTGGGGTAGAATGTACTCCATCAAGAGATTAAAAAAGTACCATGATAGAGCAACACCCTGCCTGAAACCTCTCTTGGTAACAAAGTGTTTGGAGAGATTATTTCATAGGACGCTTTGGGTGTGCAGAGACGAACTATCTTTGCTGGGATAACAAGTTCATATAGGTAATTGAAGAACTTCATTCTTATTGGCGTGTGGAAAGTGGCATTATAATCGGTCTTATTTGTTGTACAATGTCGTACAATGAATACTTGGGCATTGATCGACATCTTTGGTTTTAAGCCACACTGATACTGTTCTATCAATGCATCCGTGTATGGCTTCACCCGTTTACACAGTACGCCTGATATAATTTTATATCAAATTGAAAGGAGACTTATTCCATTGCTAGTTTGCTCAGAACAAATGTAGTAGCAGTTGTTATTCAGTAGTGATGCAAAGCTAAACGAGTAACAAATTTAAGTATATTTAAGTATATATAGGTAACTATATTTATTATATAATGATAACACAATAAAGTAGCATTTTTGTAGCCAGGTTCACCTGCCGTACGTGCCTTTCCTTTTAACACCGTTGTTCGAGTGATGAAATTCAAACAATATTGGTACATATTCAGTGCTCAGGTCGAATTGTAACATCCACTTGAAAAATAGGAGGTTACACGCCGTTATATACATATCCGTATTCACTGGATTAAAATCGAAGCCTTTTCATACGATCGCTTCTTAATCAGGCGCTTTTACTTTTGCACACGTTTGGCCAAAGTGGCCACTAATATGATTAAAACTGCGTTGGTTCATTACGATTTACAAAAGCGTTTTTTTCATTTATTCGCAATAGCTTCAAGTCTCACAAAAAGAATTTAGTTTAACGAAATACTTTTCAACATTACTTTCAGTCTCCGTCTTTATTCACAACAACTAAAATTGGACATCAAATGACAGCGATTAAATTTTTCCAGACAAGACAGTGAAAATAGGTAAAGTCAAAAACAACGTTGGTAAGGTACGTCTGAACAGAATTGTGTATACAGGTCAAGAGAGAGACAACACTACACCCAGAATGATGCATAGAGTTGCATATTTCATTTATGCCCGAAATTTTTTTCTTCGCATTAGACATTTGTTTTAAGTTTTACTTTTGCGACTTGCAATATTTTTGCGCGAGTTTATCATCTAACATTTGAATATTACTTTAAATATACACAAATTTTTACTGAAAGTAACAATAAAATATAAAAAATCTGATTAGAACTTGATTGAAATCGCATATTGTAAAAGTAAGTGAAGCTTGGAACACGCTTGTACAATATATATTCCTTTTCTAAAAATACAACACTGTTCATCAGCTGATAAGGAAGTTTCGTTCTAGTTAAAAACTTTTATTCTTTTTTACGTACACTCTCTTGCAGATAAAGTCTTTCGGGAAACACGAAAAAACTACTTTGATCGGAAAAAAGTCGGCGGAGGTAATTTTTTTCATTTTCATAGTGTTGGGATAGTGCTAATAAAATCTGCTGCTGCAATTCATTGCATCACTGCGGCAGTGGTTTTGGAAGACAAAGATCGATTATACTGATTACACGTGCTAAAGCCAAAAATAACACGCGGGAACATTTCAAATTTGTCAATTTATGTTTTCCAGACTTTTAAAGCGGTCTGCAAGCAAAGCTGATTGGTTTTTTTTCTCCTGTCGCTAAGGGAGACATTGCAGTGACGTTGAAATCATCTTTGAGCAAATTGTCAGTGGTAGCGATCAAATTATACAGTAGATATGTATATACATACATACTTCCATATGTATACCGATGTTGCGTTTGTTTAGGGCTACCGCAACAAAGTTTGCGGTAAACGCGCATTAGTATAATTATGTAAAGCGGATGTTTACAAGAAGCTACCATATGATATTTCAAGCAGATATTGATTTAAATAAAAAAGATTTCTTACTAAAGTAGTAGGTGGGTATTTGGTGCAACCGTTTGTCGGTTAAAGCCGCACGTGGGAAGACTCACCAGCCGCTATAGTCCTGTATGCGCAGGCGCCAGTCCTTGCAATACTAATTTTTCAAAAGTCTTTCTAGATTCAACTGATGCACGGTCGCCATCTCAGATTTTGTTTAAGTTTAGCTTTCCCTTGTAAAATATCCATGCTGTCCATTCGCACAAGATAACAAGCGCAGTGTAGCCGCTGGAAATTTGAGAGTTCGACTATGTAACTTCATCATATAGGTAATACAGCTCGTGGTTCTTACGGATACAAAAAGGGCTCAACATTCCTATGAGCAGTCGTTTACTCGAACACTCCCAAAGACACTGTATCATATGTTAGGGTCCATATTTCTGCGACATACAGTATGCCTGGGATGGATTATCAGCGTCTAATAGATGTTTACTTTCGTACTTCGAAAGAGGGCACCACTTCCAAGTTGTTTGCCGTGTCCAAAGTAGAACATTTATCAGGCGTGATTCTTCGTCTAATCTATAGGCTGACGTTCTTTTTGTATCGAAACGTAATCCTACATGACACCCGCACAGGTGTTTGGAAATCAGGTGAAATAAGTGTGCCATTCCTCCGCCGATGTTTGTAGATGCTTGTGAGAAGTATTGAAACTTCGGTTCAATCGAAGTTAACTTTTTCTCTTTATGGTATTATCAGTTTCTCTGAAAGTTTGTAACACATTAAAGTATATATATATATATATATATAGTAGTATATATATATATATATATATATATATATATATATATATATATATATATATATATATATATATATATATATATATATATATATATATATATATATATATATATATATATATATATATATATATATATATATATATATATATATATATATATATATATATATATATATATATATATATCGAGAGAGAGAGAGAGAGAGAGAGAGAGAGAGAGAGAGAGAGAGAGAGAGAGAGAGAGAGAGAGAGAGAGAGAGAGAGAGAGAGAGAGAGAGAGAGAGAGAGAGAGAGAGAGAGAGAGAGAGAGAGAGAGAGAGAGAGAGAGAGAGAGAGAGAGAGAGAGAGAGAGAGATATATATATATATATATATATATATATATATATATATATATATATATATATATATATATATATATATATATATATATATATATATATATACTTGATCAGCTCTTTTTATTGCAGTTTAATAGAGTATCAAGATTAACCCGACACGGCCACTTTTTGGGGTGGCCCCCATACAAACGCACCCCGCACTCTTCACTTTTTGTATGAATATTTTTTTTTATTGTAGTCAATCTAAATTTAATAATTGATATGGTAGCTTCTAGTGAACGGACGCTTTACATATACCTTAAAGTGTAGGTTGGGTTCGTTGCCACCATACAAACCTACTACCCAGTTATGTGTTTTTGTAACAAAAACTTCTTTATTAAAGTCTATATTAGGTTGAAATTCAATGTGGAGCCTTTTTATGGCAGCCCCTTCACGTAAATAGACTAATGAGCGTGTTCCGCCCACTTTTTGGGGGCCCATCGCCCATTTTTGTTGTTTTATATGAAACAATTCTTTATTTAAATCAAAATTAGTTTGAAATTTGATTTGGTGGATTTTAGTAGACAAACGCTTCATATACGTATACAAATGGACGGCTCCCGTCCTCTTTTTGAGGTACTCCCATACAAACCCACAGCTCACTTTTTTGCATTTGTAAGAAAAACAATATCAACTTGAAATTCGATATGGTGACATCCTATAGATGGTCGCTTCATACACATCTAATAGTAGGTGTGTACCGCCCAATTTTTGGGTTGGCCCTTATTTAAAAACCCTCCCCGTGTGAATGGTGTTGGAGCTTCGGTTCAACCGAAATTAACGTATTCTCTTGTTTTTTATTTTATTTATTTTTTTTTTTTTCAGTTAATGCAACGCGGCAACGATTCAAGGGTATGCGTGATCATCACCGGCATGAAATACGCCGTATGCAAAAAGGCATAATTCTAAAAATAAAATTTCCGCCATTACAGCATTTCGCCGCAATCACCACCCATGGATAATTATATAGTTTTAAATGATGGCACAACAGAAATTGTCGATAGCGAGGATTTCTACGAATATGATATTGTAAGTGAGGAATTTTTTCTACAAAAGAGAAGCAATAAATCACATTCTGAAATGCCTATGCCTATGTTGATGTATCAGCCCGAGGAAAGTAAAGTAATTGACGTTAGCGTTATGTCGCAGCCACAGCAGCAGCAACAACAACACACATATACGCCGATCTTTGAGCGACAAAAGTCGCCACGTCTTGCGCCCCAAAGTGTAGCAACAGCACAAGCTGCAAGCACAGCAAATCATTCAAAGCATGAAGATGATTTCGACTTTAGCTTTCTGAAAAGTCTAGTGCCACATATGAAATCGCTCACCATTATGGGAAATTTAAAATTTCGTTTGGTAAGTTTAAAATTGAATTTTTGGATCAACTATTTATTGGGTATCACGTCATTCTCTTTTTCTTCTTGAAAATTAAGGCTTTACCTTGCAAACGTGGTTTCAAATATCAAAGTATTTAGCCACTACTTTTTTCCATCACTCTGGCAGCATACTGATTCTGCGTTGTAAGAACGGCGCGGCTGTATAAGCAATCCAAGAATCAACCCAATTTTTGGTTTCCTAGTAATTACATGTGAATAAAGCGATTGGACTTTCCGTTTGAACGTTTCCAACTTGATTTTAAATGGTTTTTCAGAAGGGTCGAAAATTGTCGTGCTGAAAAATTACTTTATTGTGATGAAGTAGATTAAACCCAGCTAATCGCACCAAATAAGGAGCATAAGCTTGGATCCATGAATATTTTGCTTCATCGTTGATAGTTGGCCGGGCCTAATCCATGACTTTTTTACAATTGCAATTGTCGTAGCAGATCCACTTTTCATCGCCAGTCACAATTCAATCCAAAAATCCTTAGCTAGCATTACCTCTCCTACAGAATCATATTTTGTGTAAACTCCATATGTTTTCAGTCGGGTTTAGATCTGGGGATCGTGCTGGGCAGTCCAAAGTTATCGTGTATAAAAATGTACAGTATTTCTCACACTTGGTAAATACATCTTACACGATGACCTAGCCTCCTCCAAAATTTGGTTTTGAGAAATTGAGAGATTCCTTCGAGGTAGCTTCGGAAACCATCTGGGCCATCTAAATTAAAATTTTTTTCGTCTGAGAATATTACCTGTTAAGATGGAAAACGGATTAAGCACAATTGTAAAGCGTGCAAGTTGTGAGTGAAATTTTGCTTACCAGATTCCAGCGTTTGTCAAGGCTTTTAGAATCAAATTCGAGCCGGGCCATCTTATGATGATTTTTAAGAGTTGGCAATTTTGTTAATCACGTAGTACGCCACACGCAGAACTTATTTATTTCGACTACCACACACAGCTGATGCCATCTACATCAAATAATACCTTTTTCATTTTTATGTCTATGTATTTATATAGGAGGTGAGCAAAATTTTAATGGAGATCAAACATGATGAAGTGAACACGAAATCGACGGAGCAACAGCAGCAGCAGCAGCATCCACGTCAAACAACAGCTGCACCAGAATTGGTGGATCTTGTTTGGGAACCTGACATTGAAATAAAAGTAAAAAATGAAGCTTGATTAAGTTAGTTTCACGAAGAAGATAAAGAAGAAGAAAAAATGAATCCCAAAAAAAATGTCTAAGCATATGTTTAAAAAATATTGTATACAAATACTTATTATATTAAGCATGCAAATAAAATTCCCCGTATTATCTGTAATTTGTCGTCGCCAACGCCTATAGACGTCCCATACATTGCATTTCTGTAGAACTAGCCTTACTACATATCAGCACTAAAGATCAAATCTTCAGCATTGTATAAAACAGTGTATGAAAGGACGGTAAGCGAAAGCGATGTCAAATTTCAGTATAAGAGGGGTATGAATGCAACTCTTTAACTCTTTATATTTTACATATACATAAATATATTTCAATATTTGTTTACTGAATTATTGGGAAAAAAAAAACTATACACTTTGAATTTCACGTCAAAATATTAAAAAAAACAGGCTAGCTATCCTGGAATCGAAGTTTCGTATGTTTTAAGTATCGTATGTAAAGCCTGTAGTGAAAAATCTGCTGAGAATCTGATTCAAATCGCATATTGCTTAAGTAAGTGAAACTTGAAACACGGTTGTATAGATTCCTTTTCTAAAATTACAACACTGTTAATCAGCTGATAAGGAAACGCTGCGTATATTCAGACGAAAAAACTACTTTGATCAAAAAGAAGGCGGAGGAGGTAATAATCTTCATATTGTATAGTACCTTAGCGACTTCGACTCCGAAAACTTCGTTTCGGATATTGCTAATAAAATCAGCTGCTACAATTCATCGGATCACTGCGGCAGTGGTTTTGGAAGACAAAGATCGATTAAACAGATTGCAAGATACACGTGCTAAACCCAAAAATAACTTGCGTTTCAAAATTTGTTAATTTTATGTTTTTCAACCTTTTAAAGCGGTCTACAATCAAAGTTGATTGGTGTTTTTCCCCCTGTTGCTACCACTCTTAAGACTGTTAAGAAGCTACCATATATAATTGCAAGCTGATATTGACTTAAATAAAGACGATTTCTTCCAAAAGTAGTAGGTGGGGGTTTGCCACAACCGTTTATCGGTCAAGGCCGCATGTGTGTGACTATAGCCGCTATAGTCCTGTGTGCGCAGGCGTCAGTCGTTGCAAATTCTAATTTTTCAAAGGTCTTCCTAGATTGCAACTTATGTACTTCGTCTGTTTCTCGATCTCCAAAAACACCCTTCTCACTAGTCATTCGTTCGTTCCGATGTCAATGTCTACATATATATGTTCTTCATATGCATTGACGTAGGATGTGCTTCATTAGGAAATTAAAGATGTCGCATGATAAAACATCTCCCTACCTGAAAGCTATCTTGACATTTAAGAGCTTGGAGAGGTTTTTTCCAACTCTGACGAGGCTTTAGGGGTGTGATAGCGTCATCAAGCAAAGACGAGCGATTTTTGATGGGATACCAAGTTTGATAGGTAGTTAAAGAACTTCGTTCTTATCGGCTGCCTTATAATCGACAAATAGGTGATGTGTGTCTTTGTTTTGTTCACTGGCCTTTTCCAGGATTTGTCGTAGAATAAAAATTTGATATACCATTTTCTATAGATTTCCATAATATCGAATAGGCTCTATGATGCAGTCGTTTGTATATAGGGGACCAGTATCAATGGAATCGCATTTGTTTGTTAATTTTATTTAAACAGGGGCCCATAAATCTTTAGTTTGGTTCTCGGATTCGGTGCCCCTGCATGTGAATGGTATTAGGGCTTCCTGTTTTTTTATGATAACATTATTGACTGCTTTTTATGTGTAAATGAAAATCTTTAATTAATGCGTTTTTCTGTGTTTTAAAAAATTTTTGTTTTTGTGCTTTATATTTGAGGTATAATTTTTCAACGAGCGTTGACAGCCTTGCTGTATTCGCTTTCTTTTTTATTTTTGTTCATTATAAATGAAAAATATGTCTCAGCAAGGACAAGAATAGCGTGTACAACTGGACTCTAAGTCGGTGGTTATTATAAATTTCTTGATGCAACGCGCTGCAAACAAAATCCCGTTTAAGATAGTCGATTTGATGCCAACGGTATACAAAAATAAAGGCGAACTAAATTTTCTAAAAGAGAAGTGCATATTGAATAGACGTCGTCGAGCGGCAAGAACTACATTATGGTGGCAACAACCAAGCCGGCATCAATGTTGGAGCTAACTGCTATTTATTCGGATTCGATAATCTTTTGCTTAGTAAATTTCATGGACTTTCTATCAAGATAAAGATATCGTCAACAGTTATCGAAATATATATGACTATAAAATACACTTTTTATAGTCGAGATGAAAGTAGAAGAATATATGATGTACAAAATGTTTACAAAAAAAAAAAAAAATTTTACTTATAGTGATTGAATTATGTATAATGTATTTGTATCTATATAGAATATGAGAAAATATTAAATTGATTCAAATTTATTTCATTAAATTATTGCTTTTTAATTCGTCCAATTTCGATCACTGGGCCATACTAGTTTCACAGAAATTTTGTTCAATAAAGGTTCATCAATAATAATAATTGTGCTTAATTCAAATATTAGAATATTCAAATTCAACTGAAATCAACAGTTTGCCGCCAAAATGCAACCATGCGCTGTTGTCTAAACTACAACTTCACTTGGACCAATTCACCACAGTCTACAGCAATTGAAACACACCACACACAGTATATACACCACAGCACTTTGCATTTACATGCAAAATTCGGGCACGCTGATTTCGTGGCAGTATGCATTTTACTCTTCATTCAAGCAATTTCAAATAGTTGCAAACATGTTAAAACTTAATTTATGAATACTCGAAAAGAGAACTTAAAAATAAAAAAGTGCATATTTGTGTATATTAAAAAGTGTTAAGAAAACATTCGACAACGGTGCTGGCGCTGCTGCTGTCACCGGTGCTAAAAATTTGCATATTGAAACTGAATAAAAGGCGTCGTGGCGCGGTGCGACGCAGAAGGAGGAAGAAGGCAACAATTGATTAAAATTCAAATAGCAGAACAAAAAAACAGCGTGAGTAATACTTGAATTAAAAATTATTTAGTGACAATTGTCATTGAAGCATATATATGCAAATTTGTAAATATTTTAATATAAATTTGTGAAATGTATAATATTTTTTATTTTAATAGAAAAGCAGTATTATGCTTTGTGCACATATTCTCTTTTGTTTGACTTTTTGGCGCGTTTCTCTTTTGGTTTTTTTTTTTCATTTAGTTATTTTTTTTTTTTTTTTGTTGCAAAAACAGTGCTGGCAAATGCACAGTTGCCGGTTAGATGTTGACACAGTGTTGTAGGACAATAATCAATGTGCAAGCAAAAGCAGACAGCGCAATTTGCTGCTGCGCTATAATTTATTATTTTAAATTTAAGTTTTTTACATTTTTAATAAATAAATGGTGTTTAATTTATAAATAAATCAAAGCATGTTGAATATAAATAATAATTTGTAAAAAAAAAACTACATTAATATAGGTAAGCGAAAATTGCACGCACTATTCTGTTGTCTCTCTGTGTATGTGTTGTGTGGGTGTGTGGCTGTCTGTCCGTTTTTGTCTTTGTGTTTGTGCGCAGCGGCATTTTGTATTTTTTTTCCGCTAAATTTTACATGCCGGCCGGTAACTGTATTAGTTTAAGAAAATAATAAAAAAAAAAATGTGAAAGCCGGTAGACAACTTCCTTTAATGCTTGATCTTTAATGTGAGGTTATGTTGCATGCAGGGAATTAAAAAATTGGCAAATTCATGCCGCTGCCGCTGCGCACAAAACATTACGGGAATTCTACGATTTCCGGTGCTCCACGATTTGATGACGGATTCTTATAGATCTTGTCAAAATAAGACGATAAATATGTATAAAATTTTACGATATCTCGCTTAGATTTCGAGGTAACGAATTTCAAAGTTACAATTTTTCGGTTTCACCTTTAGTTTAATAATTTTTATACTCTTCACACAGAGTGTGAATAGTATTATAATTTGGTCACAATGTTTGCTAGGGATTACCCATCGGGAGACCCCATAAAGTGTATATTTGGGATCAGAACATGATAAGACGAGTCGAACTAGTCAAGTCCGTCTGTCGGAGCGTTTACTGTCCGCCTAGGGAATGTAATTTTTGAACTTTTTCAACTAACCGGTAATCGGTAAATGATTTTTCGAAGTAACAGTCAATTGCCGGTAAATTTTCATATATTTAAAGGTTACTATCTATAATACGAATAACGTTTAGAGTTTTTAATAAGAACAAGCAAGTAATGTTGGTTTCCAAGTCTTGGTTTGTAACTAGCTTATCGATGAAGACTTTTGACTGCATATAACCCCAAAGAAACCAACCCCAAAGCTAACCAAATTCCGCCGACATCGCGGGCTTCATTTTCAGGCAAGAAAAAGTCTGTTATCATGGAGCGGTAGCACTCGCCATTGACGGTTATGTTCTCTCCGGCCACACTTTTAAAATATACGCAATTCAACAGCCCAGAAACCACACCAAAAAGTTCATTTTTGTTTATGTAAAGGTAGTTTGAGAATCTCTTCGACAATTTTGTTTATTGACGTATCGATTGAGAATGAATTTTGCCTCATCACTGCACAAAATTCGACGCGAAAAGATACGCCAGGATCTAAACCAAGATCCTGGCGTAAAATTCAGCAAGTTGTTCCATACGAGAGGCCAAGATGCTGCGCACGGCATAGAAACGATTGATCATGGTCGTCAGCCACATTCTCCACTACAACCGCAACATTCTTCTCACTATGTGAATCACCCGTTAGAACATATTTTATAACTTTAATGCGTAAAAAAGACCAACCATATAACAAATATTTAAAAAGTATATTATGAATTATGAATTAAGCTACACATACTTTCTGCTTTCACTTTCGAGAATATTTTGAATTTGAAAACCGATCGGATTTGGCATTTTCGTTGAAAACTTTTTATTACACTAAATATCTATTGGAACCTTGAATTACACCCATTTCCCAACTTTTTCGCAGCATATGGATTCCGCGTCGGAAGAACGTCTCGTCTTTTGAGGCAATCCACGAATCGACCCATTTTTTGGTATCGTCGTAAGAAGTAAAGCGCTGCTGAGCCAGGGCGTGGGTCATCGATCTGAACAAGTGGTAGTCAGTAGGGGCTATAAGGCGGGTGGGGTAGCACATTACAATTCAATGCCTCCAACGTTTCCTTGACGGATCTTGCAACATGTGGCCGAGTGTTACGTTGCAAAACCACCTTGCCGTGTCTTTTGGCATATTCCGCCCGTTTTTGCTTCAATGCTCGGCTCACTTGCATCAATTGTTGTTGGTAACGTTCACCAGTGATTGTTTGGTAAGGTTGCAGCAGCTCATAGTACACAACACCCTTCTGATCCCACCAAATATATGAATATGAATATTCGGCTTGGACGTCGATGTAGATGCATGACCGGGTGGTCTCCATAATTTTTTTTTCGCTTTGGGTTGTCGTAATTGGGCTGGGCTTTTTTGGCTTTCGAAAAGCTGTTCACAAGCGAAAAATCGCCTTTCAACGTCGCGCGGCTTCAACTCGTATGGTACCCAGTTCCTTGGCTTTGAATCAATCCCATTGCATTTAGGCATTTGCCGACTGTCGACTCATCCACTCCCTATGATTCTGACAACTGCTGAAGCGTTTGGCAAACATAGAGCAATGATTCCAATTCTTTGACTTCACACTTTTTGGGTTGATCCGGCCGTTCCTTATCTTCGAGCTCAAAATCACCACTTTTAAAGCGACCAAACCACTTCCGAATCGATTGTTTAGATAGAGCACGCTCGCCGTAAACTTCCACTAAGATTCGCACTTTTCTTCATATTAAAGTAAGAAAAACTTCCCATATTTATGGTATTTAAACTTCGGTACCACTGAAGTTAACGTTTTTTTCTTTATTTATTTTTTTTTTTTTTTTGTTTCTTTAAAATTCAAAGTCTAAGTAAGATATTGAAAAATTTAAATTTTCATCTTGTTTTGATAAGTTCTATAAGGATCCTTCATCAGGTCGTGGCACTCCGAGAAACGTAGTATTGCCAAATCTTTTTTGCCCTTCTACCAATAAAAAGCAAACAAAAAATATTTAATTTTCTAGTCTATAAACAAATCGTAATATTGTATAAATAACTATACAAGATGGCCTGGCAACCAACTAACTCATTTGAAGAACAAATTGTGGCTATGCAGCCTAAATACAACTATATCTATGGACAGTTGGAATTTGAAGAACGTCAAAAGAAGTTTTTTCAACCTCCAGAACAACACCAGCAGGAGCACCTCCAGCAGCATTATTATACAGCTTCATTTGCTGGTGGTGGTCAACAATTAAATAACACGCCACAGCATCCTCCGACACGCGCGGAAATAATGCAAGATAAATTAGTTTTAATGCAGAAGATACAACGTATTGCCGGCACGAAACCACTAGGCGAACATGCTACACTACACGACTGGGATAATACGGATAACATTGAGCAAGAATCGATCGCAATGTTGCGTCATTTTGGCATGTCGTCTATGTCAGATGATTCTATTGATGCAAAATATACTTTACCGGTTACGGTGCAAACTTCCGGAGTCTATGTAGCACATAATGGACATCGCAAGATGCCTATATTATTGGATACAACATTTTTTGAACCAAAAAGTCGTCAAAGCTCCAGTAACTCCGCTGATATTAATGTCCCACCACGTGAAAACAGATCGGAACGCGGTTCAACACAAAATTTACGGAATACATCTAATGCAAACATTTCTAGTTCTGCCAACATTTTTAAGCCAAAAAGTCGTCCAAACTTCAGTAACGGCGCTGATATTAATGTCATACCACGTGAAACTAGACCCGAACGCGGTGCAACACAAAATTTACGGAATACGTCAGATGCAAGTAATTCTAGTACTGCCAACATTTTTAAGCCAAAAAGTCGTCCAAACTTCAGTAACGGCGCTTGTACTAACCCCACACCACGTGAAACTAGATCCGAACGCGGTCCAACACAAAATTTGCGCAATACTTCAGATGCAAGAAGTTCTACTTCCGTCAAATTTTTTGAGTCAGTAAATCGGAGAAATTCAAATAACGGCACAGGTACTAATGTCACAGCACGTGAAACTAGACCCGATCGAGATTCAACTCAAAATTTTGGGAATACTTCAGATGCAAGAAGTTTTAGTTCTGGCAAATTTTTTGATCCAAAAAGTCGTCGAAATTCAAGTAATGGCGCTGGTGTTAGTGGTATTGATGGTACACCACGTGAAACTAGACCCAAACGCGGTTCAACGCAAAATTATTGGAATGCTTCAGACGCAAGCAGTTCTAGTTCTGGACAATTTTTTGGTGTTAATGGTATTGATGGCACACCACGTGAAATTAGACCCAAACGTGGTTCAACACAAAATTATTGGAATGCTTCAGATGCAAGTAGTTCTAGTTCTGGACAATTTTTTGAGCCAAAAAGTCTTCGAAACTCCAGTAACGGCGGAAGTATTGATGGCGCACCTTGTGAAACTAGACACAAACGCGGTTCAACACAAAATTTCTGGAATACTTCAGATACAAGCAATTCTAGTTATCATACCTCCAGAAATAATTATGATTGTACCAGCTCCTCTGCTAATGTTTCATTTAAGAGTGCGTCTTCTAGAACTGATGCTGCTGCTGCTACTGATACGGCTAAATTTAATGGCAAACCACTGCATGACATTTGGAATTTAGATACAGATTCTCCTGTAAAAACAAAAAAAAATTCTGTTGATTTGCAAGAAATTTATGATGAGCTTAATGCACTACATATGCCAAGCAATTTCGTCGACGATTGCATCACAGATATGAAGGATTTTGAGCCAAGTAAGGCTAACCGAACCACAACAACACCAGGTGCTCCGAAGTCCAAGCACAAACGTAACAAGCGTCCAAACCAAAAACAACGTGCTACTATGACCAGTAATGAGCTGTACATGCTAAAGCGCAATACTTAAATTTTTTTTAGAGAGTTTTATATATAAGTAATCACTCCATTACAGTAGCGTATTAACTGTGTCCATTGTGCATACCTATCATGCATTTAAAAAATATTATAAATCTCTTACAGTTAATAGCTTTGATTTAAGTAGTTACACACTTTATAGAACTACAGAATCTCTTTGAACTGCATTTGTATCCATAGACGATGGCAGAAAATGAAATAATAACCCAAATTTTATAAAACATGTTTGTAGCGAAATAAGGCTCCAATGGAATAGTTACTCAATTCTATTAACGCGAAAAATATCCAAACAATAACAAAAAATACTGTCCTAAGAGCTCACGCGGTTTATTTTTATATTTTTTTCAATTCTGCAGTTTACTGATTCATATTTTAATAATATACTTCGCTTGGCTGCTCTCTTTCGAGCTTCTTAAATTGCAATTAACAGTTACTTTCGCGCTTTAACGCAACTCAGCATTTAAGTAGATGAGCAATGAGCGAATACGTCACCTCTTGTATTGCTACATCATGTGCTGATCTGTTTTACTCATTCTTCTATACCCAACATCAGCAGCAAGTGTAATACAAATATAGCATAGGTATATATACACATGGGCGTAGCTAGGTTTTTTTTTCAAGGGAGCTAGCCAGCATACTGAATATATGAATTTTAATGATAAGAACGAAAAGAGTATACTGTCGATTTTTCTAGAAGGGCAATAGCTTTTGTAGGTTGGGTTTCCCTTCCCTAGCTACGCACATGCGTATACTATTGCAAAATGTGTTTCTATGCAGTTGCCGACCTGTGTTCTGTACAGTGGTAATGATTGTGGTGAGAAGGGATTTAAGGAATTAAAATCTCCTTCTCCTCACCCTTTACTTACCACAGTTGACGTGGCTATTCATGAATAAGCTAAAAAAAGAAACACGAAAATTAAATTTTTTATATATCAGTATTTAAATATATCCGGTTTTCGAAACCGAATTAATTGTTAGTATACATACGTTTTCATTAAAATAGTTCGTTTTTCACTATTAATAGAATTTTGTGATTTGAATTCAGTTAGAATTCACTATAGGATTCATATTCTCAAAATCGGGTAAACTGTTTTGAAAATGGAAAACGGAACATTTTAACGAAATCATTTCCGGACAATTTATTCGGATTTGAAAACCGGAGCACGTAGTATAGTACATATTCTATTAAAAAAAAAATCTCTCCTGTCATCATCATATAAATCTATCCACTACGCCACTGCTGGTATATTGTCAGCAGAAGTAGAGTAAATAAAATCATGCGCTTATGTGCTTCTTTATGCAGGATGTTGCTCATACAACGTGTGCCGTTACGTTACATGTATTGTGAGTAGAGCAGATCAGCTCTTGTTTTTATCACAGTACTGCTGCAAAATTTTTATTTTTATAAAGGCTTCTTTCTACAATGATTGAAGTTCAAAATATTATTGTTTAATTATATTTTTGTCTTTTATATTTTATTTATTTTTTTTTGTTTTATTATTTTGTGAGTAAAGTTAATGCAAATTTGGAGTCTTATTTCCTAAGTTTTTATTAACACGTATATTTGGGTTCTTATTATAAAGTAATACATAAATATTGAATACATTCAAAAAATTAATAATCCAAACTGATTTAATTTTTTGTTTGTTTTTGTGTTTTCGAATATTTCCTTTTTTGTAACCCTATATTCCTTATCTGTTCCCTCAACAAAGAGATCATAAGAGCGAGACTTAGATAGTATTTTTTGTATATTCTGTCAACTGAAAACAAAGAAACTGGGGAACATAACCACTCCACAGCATTTTTGTGCAGTACAAAAATATTATTTTTTCGCTTCATTTTCATAAAATAATTGGCACTGCTTTGTGGAACATAGTTCACAACTGACTGCCTTTTTTATGTTAAAATTTCAATTAAAAAAAAAAATGAATTTTTCAAAATATTGTAAGACAGGAAATCAGTAGTAAAACTCAATTACTAACAATACTAATTGTAAGGTTATTTCGTAAATATAAATCTCATTTATACGACAGCTGTCATGAAAGGTATTCACAATGTCGTGTGACATTGCAAAAATGCAAAAAGAAAAAATGTTGCACAACCAAAAACAAATTCAACTAAAACAAGAAAAAACGTTAACTTCGGTTGAACCGAAGCTCTAATACCATTCACACGAAACTTTAAATAGTATTGTAATACATAAAAGTGGGTGTTTAAATAGCGGGTGGTACACGCTCACTAGTAGATGTGTATGAAGCGATGTAGTAGATGTGTACGATGCCGCCATATCGAATTTCAAGTTGATATTGACGTTTTCCATACAAATGCATAAAAGTGAACTGTGGGTTTATATGGGACTACCTCAAAAAGTGGCGGGACACGCCCCTTTGTATATGTATATGAAGCGGTTGTCCATTAAAATCCACAAAATCAAATTGCAAGCTAATATTAATCTAAATGAAGGATTTTTTCATAAAAAAACAAAAAAAATCTCAAAAAGTTCGCGGGCCACGCCCAATTGGCTATGTATGTTTAGCGGCTGTCTCAAGGCACCATATCGCATTTCAACCTAATATTGACTTTAATAAAGAAGTTTTCTTACAAAAAGTCAAAAGTGGGCAGTAGGTTTGTATGGGAGCTACCCCAAATAGTGGGCGTGGCAGGTCAATCTTGATACTCTATTAAACTACAATAAAAAGAAGTATATGTGCAAAATTTCAACTGGATAGCATAAAAATTAGTCCCCAAAAAATGCGCAACAGCATACAGACAGACAGGGAGACGGACATGGCTAGATCGATTCGTCTCGTCGAGCTGATCAAGAATATATATACTTTATGGGGTCTACGATGGGTCCTTTAATACGTTACAAACTTTCATACAAACTGATAATACCATTTCACACTATGTGTGAATGGTATAAAAACTTGCACTACTTTGCTCGACCCAGACCATTGACCAATAATTTCCTTGCATCAGTGCAAAAACAGTGCTGAAAAATATCATGAAACTAGCAAGTGACAGCATTTCTGCAAATTTGAAAATCAAAATGAAAAATGCATTGAATTGAATTCCGGAGCTTCTTCAGATCATCATAGACTTGATCTTGTCATATTAAGCTCGGACGAACTCTGACTTCGTCCACCAATCAAGTTCAGGTTTCTGTCGTAAACCTTTAGTGCTGGAGCTTTGGGGTTCATCCGGATGAGGTGACAAGCCCAGCCGCTGTAATTTAATGCATTGGGTTATGTCAACTATTTAGCAACTATGACTATGTCAGCGTACAGCTCATACCGCTCGTATTTACATACGGGTCCTAAACTCGACGCCAACTCTAAGGGGACCAAAAATCCTACGAAAAATCTTTCTCTCGAACACTACCAAAGACGCTATAACAGTTAATGGTAGGGTATATGTTTCTACGCCATTTAGCTGGACCGGAATTATCAGAGTCTTATAGATTTTTATCTTCGTACTTAGAGAAAGGGCTCTACTTCTAATTTGCTTGCAGAGCCCAATAATTTCACGATATCCTAAAGTCCCTGTTTTTGCGATATTTACAATATCATGTAAATGAAAGTTACCACCACCTAAACCAGATAAGTAAAGCAAGGTGGTGGCAACACAAAATAAAATATAAATAAATTTTAAATACTAAAACCAAAATAGGCCAAATACGCAATTGTTTCGTTGGTGCTCCACTTGGAAACTGATAACTAAGAAAAGTCTTCTCCTGAGATTTCCTTTCACAATATATAAATTACAAAGTGACAATGACGAGAGAATATCATGAAATAGAGAGAAATTCATGAAAAGGTTTCGTGATAATTTATCTTTTATATAGATATAAATGGAAGTATGTATGTACGTTCCTTATAGACTCTGAAACCGCTCAACCAATTTTGATCAAAATTTGTGCAATATTCAAAATAGTACCGTGGGTGATCCTGTGAAGTTTCGTGACGATTGAATAAACAGAAAATTGTTTGGATTTTTTAGATTTTCCTTCCATTTTTGTTTTTTTTTGTTTTTTTTTTTTTTCTTTCAATAAGAAGGAGCACGTGGATGGTGGGCAAGGGGAAAGGAGTGGCAGGGTAAAGGGTAGGACCTACTAGTATATGATGAAAAACTTTTATACGCATATATTTTTGACTTATAATGAAATGTTTTTATTGAAACCCTATCATCGTAAAAATGAGATAATAATTGCATAACTATACACGAAAAAATAACGCACATTAGAATAAAACAAAAGAGAAGAGAAAAGAAAAGAAAATACATAAAATAAAATAAACTAAAAAATTACACACAAAATACTATCACAAAATATATTATTATGTATACCTTTATCGAACTATCGAGGACATAAGTTCGTCAGCCACAAATTGAACGACTTCGATTCGTTTCAAAATTCGATAGCAAAAGGGGTCTGAAAAAATCGTCAAAATATTCGATAACAAAATAATTTTGTTGTAATTTTGGTCGGTTGGGAAGAACCTTATGTAACGAATATTCACATGGAAAAAACAGTTTTTTGTGCTCTTGCGTTAAATTGAAATCAACTGTCCAGCCCTGTGACAGCTTCTAATTTTTTCAAAAATCGTTATTACACATATGATATGATATGATATGAAAAAACTTGTAAACCCCGTAAATTTTCAAGAAAGTTTGCGGGAACACACTGTTGTGAAATCGCGTAAAACATTGTGTAATTCGCAAATTTTTACCAGTATTGTCCAGGCTTCAATTTATAATGTAGATATGACAACAGCTGTTAAAGAGCATCATACATATATCAAATATTTAAAATGCAAAAAAAAAAAAAATGGAAAAATGCAATAAACGATTTGTTAATATTTTGTTGATTTGTTTGAAATATAAGGATATAAATAAAAAATAAACACTTAATTATCAACTCTCTAAAATGCTAATCCGATTAGTCACAGACTTGTGGACAAAACGATCACTAAATAACTTTTTTTTGCTCAACTAATATACTATTTAGTTATATTCGAAAAGAAAACAAATTTATCACATTAAATTTTGAAACAAAAGTATTCACTTTAAAAAGAACTTTGATAACTAAAAATATTTCAGAGAAATAAGCCCAATACTGAGATCAATGAAAATTTTTGACATCAAAAAAACTTCATATAAAAAAAAAACGTTAAAGAACAATCAAAAAAATTCGGCACGAACTGTTTTTCATCGAGTACTTGGATAACAAAAACATTTGCTACCGAAAACACTTTATATACTCAAAAAACAGGTGACAAACAGTGTGACATTTTGCATCTCCGTCAGAAAAACCCGAAGAAAAATCAAAATGTGTGGACTTTTCACCTAATAAATATCTGATTTTAGTATTTCATGTTGATTTGGTAACACTGTTTTTCGTTTGTTTGACATAGAAATATTAAACAATTTCATTATCAAAAATTTTCATCGATCTCCGTATAGGGCTATACAAAAAAAAAAAACAAATAAAAATATAGCAGACGTTGAAAAGAGTCAGCGGTAATCAGTCAGCAGAAGTCTTTACTGAACGTAACCAATGTATATTTTAGCATTGCTTATCTATTTAAGTTAATTTAAGACTCTTATGCTGATCACTGAAACTGTATATTATTTTCAAATATTCTAGTATTATGAAATATTCTACAAAGTAGAAATGAGACGAATAAAAGATTGAAATTCATATTGAAATAAAAGCTGTAAAAATTTTGTTTAAAAAAAATTTCTTTAAAAAATATTCTACTAAAAAAAATAATTATAATTCTCAACTAATGTAAAAGATAAGTTCTGATTTATTTTTTTTGAACTTTATTTTTGTTTTTGAAGTATGTAAAAGAGAATTTTTAAAATTAAAACTAATCATAAAAAAAATACTTGATTTAATCTTTATTATTTATACCATTGGTGGACAAGCCCTTGCTCTCAATGCTCTGAGTGCTCAAACCGTAACTTTTGTATTCTTTCGATTTTCGACGAGACAACAACAACTTTCGGCCCAGCCGAAAACGAAACAACAACCACACACGATTTTCGTTGCGACGGTGACCGTCATAAAAGTGTTCATTTTGCTATGATTTATGACTTCAAAAGCTCTGTTTCTTGTAGATGTTGTTGTACTGCTCCCCATTCAAAATTTCGTGACTACCGCTGATTTATACAGTTATATAATATAGAGCCGGGGTAATCTTTTTAATTAGTTGGTTTAAAATTTTGTTTCTCTGGTAGACTTTTTCGGCCTAAGTTATCTGATTATGACTTTAGACAATTATAGACCAATACAAATTTTAGCATTGAAAATAATTTAAAAATACAAAAATAAATTAAAGAAACATTTTATAGGCTTAAGTTTATTATTAATTTTCTCTCCAGTGGTCCAGCTTCCAGTAATATATTAAATAGGACAAGTCTTTATTTATAGAACCAAATTTCAAAAATCAACGTTTTCAATAAGCTACAAAATCGTACCTTTCAAAAATAAGATTCAAGCAGAGAATTTGTTCTAATCAAGATAACACGTTAACTTCGGTAGAACCGAAGCTTCAAAACTCTTCACAAGCAACTAACAAATTACTGTCGAGACTTTTAATGCTATAGTAAAGTCAATCGTATGTCAATCGGTAGCCTAGCTTTTGGGAATTTAGTCGCTATGGAGCGTTTCTCGGGAGCGGACCATGCGTTTGTGCGTACGTGAGTTTTACAAAAACGGTAATTCAGCGACTGTAGAGCGTAGGTAAGCTCGTCGAGATCATCTGGAGTGGGGATGTCCGCTGTGTATACAAATTGTACAGAAAGTGACCCAAAACACTGCCTTGGGGGACGCCCGCCTACATTCTGCGAGTGGGAGAGATTGCTGCACTCACCTCAAACATGCGCTCCGACATGTATGAACGCAGAAGTGTGTAATAGGGAACGGGAGACTCGTGTTTAATTTGTAAGCAAAACTTCAATCCAGACGCAGTAATCCTTATCGTCATAGGCCTTAAGAATATGGTTAACCACCCTGTGGACCTGTTCCAAATTGGTGGTCAGGAAGAATGGCCATACTATCCATAAGCTGCTATATTTTGAGCTGCTATACAAGTTACCCCAATCAATACGATTCTAACTATACTTTGTATGTTAAAATCTAACAAGCCGTTTTGCTTATAGAGCGTAACAAAAAATATAACTCCTTAAAATAGTCGAGTAAAAAGCTTATTTTTATAATCGTAATAATTGCACATAGTGTGTGAACACTGTAAGCTGCAAAGCAGAAGTTTTGGCTCACTCCCCTTAAACTTTAATTTACACACACACAAACAGTACAACATAAACTTTTATAAGCTGCCTGTATGATGATACAGTCTAAGAGCAAAAGCGAGAAAGAAAAACGGGCGAGTGCGAGTGAGTGAGCGCAGCATAAAAGGAAATCTTGTATGCCAAGTGCAGAAGATTGAATATACGTTTACAGTGGTTTCCATGGCGTAAAGAGGTCTTAAAGTGTTTTTCTTTTTTCATTTTATTCTTTTTGGTCATTTTGCGCGCGCTTTTATGCGCTGCTTTTATCTGTTTTTACAAACATATGTACATACATAGTTCTTTTTCTTGTTTTTAATATATATTTTTATTATATATGTACATATGTATATCTATACATATTTGCGCTTAATACCGCACTTGGAAGCTGTCAATTTTGTAGTTGTTGCATATGTATAATGTTTGGTAGGGGAGGGCTGCAATGTATATTATATACTTACATATGCCTATAATATATACACACTCAGACAAAGTAAGATGTACATAAAAAATATTCAACAAATGAATAGCCCAAGAATTCAAGTAGAGAAAAGTTGTAGTTTTTTTTTTTTTTTTTTTAGTTTATTTTTTGTGTAAAGGATATTTGTACGAGAGAGATAGAGAGCGATAGTTTTTAAGAGCGCAATATACGTGAACATGCTAGAAGCTGCAGCAGCATCCGTCGTCGGCATTGTTGCTCGTAACGTGTGCAACGAATGAGAAGCATGTGAAACAATGAGAGAGCTTAACACGTTATACGTAGTTGTCGCATTTTTTTTCCTAAGCTCTGCGTTTCATTTCAATATATTTCGGTACGTAAGGCAGGCAGACAGTTAATTTGCACAGCGAGTTCAACTTTGACACTTGAACAGGACGAACGTCAAAATTTCAATGCGGAAAAGTGTAAAGTGCTTTTTGAGTTTATAACAATTTTGAATTGTAGACTTTAATATTAAAATATATTAAATAAATGTACAAACCAAATGATATAAAGAAATTAATTTACGCGTAATATTAAAAAAAAAAAAATTCTACGTTTCATACATCCTGCTGGCAACTCCTTTTTGTTGTCCGTCTGTCTGTCTGTCTTTTTAATTTTGTCTCATCTCTTTTAACTGCTGCCGCGCATAAAACGGAACTCTGCGGTGTAGATACCGGAACGGACGTCGTCTTCATCAACGAAGAAGAAGAAGTCGTCGTCGTAATTTTACTCTCTAATTCTCTGTCTCTCTCTCTCCCTCTCTGTTGCCTGTCGCAGTTTTCGCAGACGTCGCAGCTTTCGACAGCATACGCTACGCGCGTTCCTTGTTGCCTCAATTTTTAGTGGTGACTTTCATTTAAGCAAAGAGTAGCGTTCGACTCGTATCTGCCCGGTGGTGGTTTGCAAAAAAAAAAAAAAAATTTGATAAAGTAAAACGCGTTTTAATTCGCATAAGATAGAAAAAAGAAAAAAATTTATCGTTTTATTTTTAAAGAAAAAAAGGCAGTCACATTTTTTTGTGCCACAACAATATGAAATTGAATAGTTTAATATCAAAAATGTTACGCGGCGCCGAGTTTCATCATAAGAAAGCAACTACTAATCCTTGCAAAACTTCTTTAAATTGGCTGCCATGCCGCCGACGGAAATATTCAAATAGCGATGGTTAAATTGTATCTGGATACTGAAACTATTTAAGAGGTAAATGAAATGTTGATTTTATATGTATATGTAAAATGAAATTTATTTAAACTAGTATTTGCCGCTTTTAATTCGTCTGTCATTGTTTCCAGACTTTCCAAGGCAACTTGCATTTTTTTTTTCACGTGCCACCATTTTTAAGTTCCAATACAACTTTTTTTTTATACTTTATTTCTGCCTTGAAATTGCACTAAAAATGAATTAAGTTGTGCTGTAAAGTTGTATCTAGTACGAGTTGATACACTACACAGTTTCATGTTGAATAGTATACTGATATTTTTTTAAAGTAAATAACCCTAAAAAGTATAGCAATTAATATATTTGACCGTTCAGTATTCAATAATCCTCACTGTTTTAGATTTTGATCGGTACCGATTTCAATAAACTTTTGCGTTTTGTCAATTTCAAATGTATTTCACGATTTAAAGTCACTTCACGTAGATAATATGAATTTCATAGTACCAAATTTCAATCAAATCGAAAAAAACTTCTAAAAGTAACAAAACGTACCATTTTAATGAAATGGATTCCGATCAAATTAATCGAATAGAAATCTAGAACAGGGATGAATATAACATTTTTATACTCAAAGTTTTGATAGTTTCCTGCTTCGCGGAAACTATAGAAAAGTTTGAATAAAGTTTAAAAAATTGATGTCTCGAGTTCTTATAGTTTGATTTTGAGCGTATTTATCTCTGTTTGCTATTAACAAAAGCTTTCTAAATTTTGGGAAGTTGTAAAATATTTTCTATTTTCAAATATCGGCATGAATGTAAGCAGCTAGAAATGTCTTGGTCAAAACGCAGCCAGCAACATAATCTAACCAAGAAATTTTATAATAAGGCAAACTTAGAGAAAATGTGAGAAAAAAAAAATCCCTTAAAGTTAAAAATCCCTTAAGATGTATAGGTAGGGATAATACCTTTAACAAGACACATATATACATATCAACACATAAATATAATTTGGTGACCCCGGTTACGACTGTTGGGGTCACCAAATAATTATAAATTAATACTTAAATTTTTTACAAGAGCCAAAAAAAGCGAATGTTTTTAGTAAATTAAAGATTTTTAAAACACATTTTTTTTTTAATACAGCCGAGAAAAGAAATGTTTCATATACAAAATATTTCAAAAAAAAGAAAGGATTGTGAAGTTTTTTTGATATACGTTTTTTTTTTCTGAAGCATTTCTTGTTAGGTGAGTACTGAGCTTCAGCAAACAAGAAACAAACGTTAACTTCAATACATTTCACGCGCCTTCATTTCATGTTTAAAGTGGTTAGCACATAACTATGTGAAGCTTCTGTCAATTAGAGGCCACAACATGAAATTTTAAGTAATATTGACTGAAAAGTTTTTCATACAAAATCAGAAAAGTGGGGGAGCCGGTTTTGTTTTGGAACTAACACCAAAAGTGTACGTTACTTGTAGTTGTGTTATAATTTCAGCCTATAGACATAGGAAGTTTCCATGCTCGATTTCAGATCGATATGTTAAAAAACTGAGCTACTAGTTTTGATTCATACAGATAGGGAACAGACGGACATGACTAGTTTGTTTAGTCTCGTTGAGCTGATCAAGAATATATATATATAATTTATGATAAAAAATGTTATACTATTGGCAGTCAAGTTTTTATTTGTGTGTTTTATGAAAAGGCCGACGGCAAAATAGTCACTTCAATGAGTATTAAATGTTTGTATCGTTTTTATTTTTCAAAATAATTTTTACAAATTTCTAAATTTAAGAAAATGTATAGAACATTTCTAGAATTTAGATCGATTTAAAAAAAAATTAGGTAATATAAATTACTGTGTAGTATTTTCATTCAAACTTAGAGCACATAAAAAGTAACTGAAGTTTCAGCTACATGCATTATACGAGAAAAAAAAAAAAGAAAACCATTCGTTAAAATTGAAATACTTTACAAAAAACTTGTATTTACTTAGTCTTAGTCGTTCAAGTGGTAGCGGCAGCCTCCTACTTGTGCTCTTTTTTTTTCCTGTTGCTGTGCGCCAAGTCGTCGTTGTTCAAGCAGAAAAAAGGAGCTAAAGAATACATGCGGCAAAAAACAAGCTTTGGTAACGATTCATGCACACAAGCAGCCAGCCAAGGTAGAGGTCGCCAAGCAAGCCAGCCAGGCGAATGAGCGTCAATCGAACGTTAAAACGCTCAAAAAAAAAAAAAAAAAGGTTTGCGCTGTGTTTGTTGCTAGGCGGGCAAAAGCATAATCATCATCATTGCCATCATCATCATCATCATCTCGTAACGATCAACGACGTTGATGATCATCTACTACACGTATGTACATCCTTGGCTTGTGTGCAGCCGGTGTGCACTTTATTTTCATATCATCTATATAGCCTCGTTTTTTTTTTTTTTTGTATAATTTTTTCCTTTTTTTTTTTGAGTATTAAGCCAAGTTTTTACTGGCCTCGCTAAAATGCGCCATGTTTTCAGTGTGTGTGCGTGTGTTTTTCCTTGCCTTAGCTTTTTCAACTTGACTATGAATTAATTTTTTTTTGTTTTTTTTCTTGCTACTAATCCGTGAAAATGGGTGTAGCGCACTCATCGACTACCTTTTTTTTTGTATAGTCGTTACGAATTCAAAATATATGTTTTTTCTCTAGCCGCTTGATTCGATTTCAGTCATCCATCTATATATCTATTCATCCAACCATCAATCCATCCTGTATTGTAGCGTGTGTTTCTCATTTGGCACAGAGTTGCTACTTCTTTTTATCCGCTCTATTCAATTATATTTACTCTGAAGTGCTCTCCGGGGCGTTTTATTTGTTTAGGACGACGTTGTACGACAATAATATGATGTTTGTATGGAATGATGTGTTTGCTTATGGATGGAAGTATGATGTTGCTTAGTTTATTTGCAACAAACTTTGATTGGTGGACTTTTGCTCATTGAGCGATATTGAACGTCGTATTTGTTGTAAGTTTGTATATGCTAGTACACATTGATTTTATATGTTGTTAATAAAATTGTTTATACAGAGGGTACAGGAAATGAAAGAAAAACTTGGCTTTTGGGATCACCATACTCTATATTGTAGTTTTAATATAAATATACTTGATATAAATGGCTTATTCAAAGCGTATTTAATTAGATTCTTGAAGAATTATACTTTAATACTGTGTGTGTGTATTGAATAATTGTTATATATTAGTTTATTTTAGGCTTTAAATTAACTATTACCATCGTTCTTCTGTGCAGTTTAGGCGAATAAAAAGGTTTTATTACTACACATAACTGAAGAAAAAAACTTGCTAAATGTTGTGCATTATTTAAAATACTTTGTTTTATGATTTACTTAATGTTATTCCTTTCAAATTTAATATTTTATTGTGTGTGAGACTATTTAGTTCAAATTTTTATGTAGGAATTGAAGTCAATCTTCTACTATAAGAAATTAGCTTAACATAATTGCATTTTAGCATCTACGATATTCTCTTTTAGATTTAAATGTTGATCTGCTAACTATATTTTAAAGTTAGCAGACCTAGCCGTTATATTGTTAAGACATGTTTAATTACTTATTTTTTATTAGAACACAAAATTTGCTTTTCAAAATTTCAACTTTATTCATTAGGAAACGATTGTTTTTTTGTTTTTTAATAACAGTTGAAAAAGTTTATTTATTATCAAAATGATGACGTTACATTACACTTATAGCTTTACGCTCGCACTTTATAATTCGATTGCAAATATACGAGTATGTATTCTTAATCAGCTTAATAAAACTAAGGTCAGACGAGCAAATCATTTGCATGAAATTTGTGTAACTATCGTAAGGTGAAATCATATGTTTTCGACAAATACCATTGGTTGGTCAGACGTATAACAAATACGAGTATTTTGCTACCAAGATTTGGTGCCAAATTATTTGACGTAAGAGCCCATTCGCAAATATAACAAAAATCCGCGTGGCAACGTTTGCATGCAAAACATTTGGCGGTCACACATTTGGTAAACTTATTTTGCGCTTTTTGTTTTTTGCAGTTTTTATTCAAATATGATATTTGATAGAATTCATATGATCTTATTCACATATGATTTATATGATCTTAGCTTCAGGCTAGTCAATGACAATTTTTGTACATACTTCGGAAATGCTCATCATATCCTGAAAACCATAAAAACTAGTGATACCAAATTATTTGTTTATACACTAAACGTAAATGGTATTTTCAGTTTGTCAGAATGTCCATAAAGTATATATATTTTTCATCAGATTGACGAGACGATTGGATCTAGCCATGTCTGTCCATCTTATATCGATGTCGATGCTTACATTTTTGTATTTTCATACATTTTTTACATATGCTGCTGAAACCCGGCTGTACAAGTTTATTTTTGTACTAGCCTCATAGATTATTCATCTTAACTTGAAATACACACATTTAAGTAAACTTATTATTCGAGTCCATATCAACTTGAAATTTGTTATGGTGGCTTCTTATGTACGGATGATTTGCATACATACGAATGGGCGTATATATTTTAGTGATTTCACTCAACAAAACCAATACTCACTTATTTATTAAAGTAAATATAAGCTTGAAATTTGATATGTTGCTTATGATATATATCGAAGCACTTTTCCCTCCGCCTACTTTTAGGGATAGCCACTGTCTTTTATTGCTTTTTTTATGAATAAACTATTTAATATAATCAATAACTTGAAATTTGATATGGTGGCTACTTAAGAATGCATACTTCACATATATAGAAATAGGCGTGTTCCGCACACTTTTATAGATAGTCCGAAACAAACACACATTTAGGTTTTGGAAATAAATATTTTATCCGTCGGTTGAAATATGTAGCTGCAATACGATATAAATTTTGTGCAAAGGTTCCATCAAAGATCACTTGTTTTTCGACCACTTTGAGCGTTAATTTGAGAGTTAGGGAACTGAAGTTTTGTTGGTGTTTCCGCCGGGGTATACAGCTTGCGGTGTAATCCGACTGACTACTCTATAAAGTGTTTAATTAAGATTATTCTTACTAAATCTGTATACTACTTTAAAAAAACAAAAAAAAGTAAAATTAAATCTTTCTTACCTCTCGTCGAACAAACTAATCACTTAACAATTTGGATAAAAAGGAAACCAAAGCACACACAAAGCAACAGTAGTCTCAAAAAAAAGGATAATCTCTCATACAAATCTTTAGCGCTTTTTTTTCTTTTTAATTTGATGAGTTTACAAAAAAAGAAAAACAAAAAAGTAAAATAACGAAATAAACCGAAGCCAAAAAGTTTTGGAACACATAAACTTTATAATGATGATTGAAACCGTAAACTAAAAGTTCACATTTAAATTTTATGTGATACACTGTAATAATCCTGAGCTTTAAATTCAATTTACGATAGTGCGTGAAAGAGATGGAAAAACAAAACCAGCTAAAAAACAAACAACACAAAAAAAAAAAAAAACAAAGGCAAACAACTTAATTTAAAATTTAAAACTAATTTAAACTTTTCAATACACCGGCAGAGTGGTGAGAGCACATTTTTAAGCGTAAATAAAAAGCCTAAATACATCTAAATACATTTATGTATCTGTATAAGGATATCTATAAGTGCGAGCGAGTCCTTTTTTCTTTCTGTCTGTCTCTCTTTCTAATGATAAGCAGCAGCCAGGCATACAAGGTGTCAACTTGGAGGAACCACAACCAGAACCGCTTTTTTTATTTTCTGTCGTATAGCATACTTATTAAATACATCGCCGAAAATATATATCAGTATGTAGTAGAAAAGAGGTGCAAAAGGAAGGAAGCAAAAGTACAAAGCGTGGTGTATGATGAAATTAAAGTAAAGAAAAATAATGAAAAAGCGGCGAAAAAAGTAAAAATTCCACTCTGTTGAATGTATAATAAAAAATTTTTAATAGTGGCCTGTTGAACAAGAAGAGCTAACGAATGAACCAACCAACGAAAGACCGAACGAACGAAGGAGCACACGACGGTACGGAATGATGAACAAAAGAGCACCGGCAAAAACCAAGGAAGAAGTACAAAAATTGTTGAATAGTAGCAGGCACGAGTGAACGAACGTTGAGAGGATACTTGGTACAGCGGAACGAAAAGCGGCGTAAGGGCCGAACAAGCTATATAGCAGGTGGGGTGTGTCGAAGTAATAGGCAACATAAGGAGCAAAGCATCCAAGTGAGGAGTATCAATACTACAAGCAACATCAACAGGGGGAATAGCAACAAATGCGGCGGCAGCAGCCGCAACACGCGCAACAAATCAAATCTAGTAGAAACCCGAACTGTAACCGAAAGTTGCACGAGTGACGAAACAGTCGGGCTTGGAGAGAGATGAGTTGATGCAGCGCATCTCACATCAGCAGCAGCAGCAACAGGGAGAAGCTCTTTTTTGTATTGTAAGTGCCTGTGTGTGTGTGTGTGTGTGTGTAAGCGTTGCTAAAGCTTATGTTGTGTTGTTGGGTTGGTAATGGATAGGTAGAGTAAATGCGCAAAAGAGAGGCAGGCACATCAAGTTTAATGTACGCATATGGTGAGATAGGAATTTTATACATATTTGTATTGTAGAAGGTCGCATTCAGAAATTCCTGCTTTAGACTT
Source organism: Leucophenga montana (assembly GCA_035044765.1). Lineage (NCBI taxonomy): Eukaryota > Metazoa > Arthropoda > Insecta > Diptera > Drosophilidae > Leucophenga > Leucophenga montana. Next base: position 191,645 of record JAWNNQ010000714.1, read on the forward strand.
TGTAATCGTTTTAGCTGCTGTCAAGTAGCAATCGCTGCTCTTCGTGTATCAACGAATCACATGAAATATAGGTGGTGAACAGGTATATAGCAGATCAATTGGCAAACATTGATTCTGCTAGTAGTCCCCACTGGTCACCGTCTCATCGACAATCATGCCCCGTTGATGGGCGCCTGTAAAAGCTGTTGAAGTAGCTAAAATGAATAGTAAATACTTTAGTACGAACGAATTCTGACCGCATGAGCCTCTCCATAGCTATTTTTAGAAAGATACCTTGACAACTGAGCAACTACAATAGTTCTCGTATTGGCAGATGCAGATGGATCATATTGTCGAGCTGTTCAAAAATATATACATATGATTATACAAATACTTATTACAAACTAGAAATGCTAGAAAATAATAAAATGAAAAGAATAAAAAAAAAATATTCAGTTTATAAGTATATACTATGTCTTCGTCGGTCCCAGAAGACTTTAATGAGAACTAAGTTTCACTAGATAAATAGGAGTTACTACGCGCCATATAGTGTTCGAATGGTCTAATATGCTTCAAATTAAACAGTGCTAAGCACACCGGCTACGCTTGTAATATCTGACAACAAAAAATTAGTTGAAAACGCTGGCTAGCGAAGCCTGGATCGCCTTTTTCTTTTTTTGATCTCAAAAAAAAAAATGGGATATGCCATTGTCTTTGAAATAGTTTAAGCTATTTTTTGTATATCCATGTAAATTAAAAGTTCTGCTCTTTCTCAAGTCGATATTTATTAATTTTAACCAAATTTTCTCAAATGTAAGGTGATTTCTCAATGCATTCATTTATAAAGTATAATTTTAGTATAAAGTCGCATTTTGGTACTTTCGTTTTGTTGTCCATAACTTCGTTATCTTTCCATGTGGTTTACTGCAAAAGACGTTTGTTTCGTCGTAAAAGGTTAGCACTAAAACAAGATATATAAGACCAGCTCCGAAAAAATCGGAATGTATTTGAAAAAATCATATATCTGATAATTCTATACTATATACTATATTTGTGGTGGCAAAATGTTATTGGATCGCAAAATGGTGTTACATACTAGTATTATCGGAACAATAAAATGTTTTTTTTTTTCATGAAATTGTTTAAAGGAAAACCATGCTCAATTTTTGCGCACAAACACACTAATAACGGGATATAACTTGACGTGCAAACAGAAAAGGCATACATTATTATTGGGAACTTTTCAAACCAAACTTGTATAATTCCTAAGTTTTTTTATTTTTTTTATCAGTAGTTGTGTGCTGCTCATACTCAGCGGATGCTGTGCTGTCGACGTCGTCGTCATCATCATCATCGTTGTTGTTGTTGTGTGCTGCTATTTATACATACATGCGCGCGGTTGTTGCTACACTCCACTCAACTTCCCTAGCCTCTTCACACAACAACTAAAACCATGACCATGCCAAAGGATGAAATATCAAAGCGAAACAAAAAAATAAAAGTACAAGAGCGCTTTTTATAAGAGAGAGAGAGAGAGAGATTGAGAGCCATGCATGAGATGGCTTCGAATGAGATGCAACAAAATGGCAATGAAACATTGGACATCTTTTGCAAAAATTTGTCAGCTTTAAATTTCTTTTAAATTTAAATAAATAAATTAATTAAATTTTTTGTTTCTATTTTCAGTACACATCATTGAGCAAGAAAGCAAAAACCTACAGCAATGCCTAAGAAGCACTGGCAGCAAACTACGTGACACATAGTGCATTAGAGTCATTAAAATAGCAAGACGAAGAAGAAGCGATATACAAGCCGGATTACTACATTTACTCGTGATAGACATCGGGCGTGAGACGGCGACGGCCAAGTTAAGTAAACGGAACCGCAAAAAATGTCAACCGCCGGCAATGTGGCCAACATTGGCGATGTCATTACGCCGGCGGCAACACCGGCTACAGCGGCAGCAGGAGCAACATCCGCAAATCGTGAATTTGTTGAGGGCTGGACTCTAGCGCAAACGCTTGGTGAAGGCGCCTATGGCGAGTAAGTTGCACATATGATATTGTACAAGATATTGTCTTGCATGCATTCAAATGATTTTTGAAGAATTTAAGCGAGTCTGGCGACGACGACGGCGAAGTCATAAACCGGAAATAAGCAAACGCAATTTTCCGGCATACCAAATTTTTTTTTTTTTTGCGCCATTTGTGCACGCATTTGTATTGCATTTGTAGACAGATACATAGTTGAAAATATGAGATACAAAATTTTGTAAGAAAAGAAAAAAAACTTACAACAGTTTATTGCTATACTTGTTGTAGTTGTGCGCATGACCGACGCTCCAGAGTATTTGCCAAATATTATCAACATTGCGTCGTCTCGTAGTACAACAATTTCCGCTAGAGCGTAAATTTTCCCCAAAAATCATACTACACAATAGTATCTTCCAACGTCGCACAGTGGTGTCAAATCTAAGAAAACTGGCTAAAATCTCGAAATGTATAAATTGGCCAATGAAACTTTTTTTTTAATGATATTCATTTGAAAAATGTTCTACAATTAATATTTCATAACCACGCCTTTTTCTATATCCAATTTAACACTTAAATTACACCAGTTTACAAATTTGGGCCTCATCTTAAAAGCTGGCTTCTAGACTTTTTTCTCTGTACTTTTGTGCGTAGATTCGAAAAATGCCAACCTTTTTTTTTCTTTTTCTAAAGAACCGTTTTCGAGGTATCTTTAAGAAACAGGCTGTTTTTAATCACTTTTTGAGTTATTTGCTCATAAATATATCTAGTAATTCTTATCTGATTTTAATAAATTGTATATTGTTCGAAAGCTGATATTGTTCTCTTTTCAAATGCCGTTCATGCGGATCAGATAAGGCTTGATAGAATAACAGGTGATCAAAATCCAAAAAAAAATTATTTTTTCAACTCCAAAGTTAAGTTTTGTGATGAATGTTGATTCTTTTTACAAAAATTTGAAGTATAAATTGACCAAAATCAGATAAAAAAATGTAGAAGTTATTCAAAAATGATTTCGCCATGGGGTTTCTGGCATGGTATTCTGTAGTATTCTGCCTACTGATTTCAGATTTAGCGATTCTGATTTACATTTATTATTTTGCAACCTCATAACAATATTACGTAGTAATTATTACTCAGTATAAATTTTATCATATTCATTCTGAGTATTGAAAGGATAGAATTACAAATGTATGCACCATACGAGTATTGGATGCGCCATTTTAAAATTTGAAAATATTATTTCAGTAAAGTAATCAGCGAAACCCCCTAAACACTGAGTTGCAAAGATATTGAATGGCTTATTGCAAAAGTTTTCCACCATTTTGGATCCGCCATATTGTTTTCAGATAATGTTATATCAAATTACTTAATCAGTATCATAAAAAAAACGCGGTATACTAAGTTTCGTTTCGAATCAATAACTTTTAAAAAAGTAAATTCGCCACTTTTTCGGAATTTTTGATATCAGATTCACAATCAGCGACCTCAAAAACTTATATAAACCATGACAGTTTGGATTTTTGGCCAGCTTTTTTTTATTTATTTTGAACCACTGTGCGTCGCCGCCATATACTATGTAAATACTTTTCTGTATTTCTTGCTGCCGACAAACACGTTTTTCTTCCTAAATTTGCATTTAATTTGTTTTAACTTTTTGTTGTTTTTTAAATCTTTGCCACTCGTTCAATTACAGAGTCAAATTGTTGATTAATCGTCAAACTGGTGAAGCGGTTGCCATGAAAATGGTCGATCTAAAAAAACATCCTGATGCTATGATCTCCGTACGCAAGGAAGTCTGTATACAGAAATTGCTACAGGATCCGCACATATTACGCTACTTTGGAAAACGCACACAGGGAAATGTAGAGTATATATTTCTGGAGTATGCTGCCGGTGGTGAGCTCTTCGATAGAATTGGTAAGTATATACATACATACTTGTACATAGATTTGGATATACGAAAGACATTTTCAGTTTATCTACACTTTCATTTTGTTCGTTAGTTTAGTTTCATTGCAAATGTAGTTGGGATTGGGTTACTTTTGCACTACGTTGTTCCGATGTCTGTCGTACCGGGTTCATTACATTAATGTGGTGTCATGTCTGTAGAATTTTATCGCGTCGAGTCAATCGCATGAATTTAAAGAATAAGACGGGGAAAAAAAGCAAACAATAAACAAGCTCAAGAAGGAAGAAATAAATCCAATCATTCAAGGAATTTTTGTGCCATAGACGTGGCAGACATGGTAAATGCCAGCTCAACTAGTCGGCGGCGGTATTGCTGCAACGGATTTGTTTTAGAAATAGTTGTGCGGCGCGTGTTGCATTAGGACGTTTTTTTTTTCTCTCCTTTTTATTATTTATCCAAACTTGTCCTCAACGTCGTCGTCGTCGTCATCGTCATCGTTTTTGGTCGCATTGTCGTCGCGCTGCGCCCGGCCAGCTTAAGTGTGGGTGTCGCAAATGTACAAATCAAAATGACAAGATAAAGATCTTGATTACAAATACGACAACTTGGCACACTCAATACCAGCAAGAAAAATCCATTGTGCTTTACATTGATAGATTGAGTTTGTTTCGAATTTGTGCGGCGCTTGTGCTCTGTACGTATACAGTATTTTGCATATTGTTATATGTATCAAATTTTCGTCGATAGAACTCTCAAAGTTACATAAAAATGTGTCATAAATATTTATATGCAGTCTGGATTTGTTAGCAGCGCAACATTATGCGTAACTGAAGTTCGATAAACTTTTTGATTGAAAGGTTAATTATCATATAAGTACGTGGAAGCTGCATATACGTATATTATGTACATACATGTTGTAGATACTCTTGTATCTCGCGCTCATATTTCGAAATATTGTTGGACAACTTTTCATTTTATTTTTTTACTAAGTTGTGGAATGCGCTTGCCACGCCCCAGTACTGAGCTTAGATACGAAAATCACCAGAGTTTAATTTTTAATAAGTCAAACTTTTTTTTATGTTTTAAAATGAAAATGAAAATTAGTTAATTGCATAGTTTATAACATAGTTACAAAATATCTTAACAACGTAGTTAAGCAATGCTTTGACAACGGTCAAACAAAACTGTGTAGACGAAACATTAAACATCTCATCTCGAGAGCTAGTTTCTTGTATGGTATTTATGGCGTAAATTCAGCTCGACAAGGCGAGTGGATCTAATCATATTCTTATATCTGTCTGGTGTGTGTGTGTGTGTGTGTGTGTGTGTGTGTGCGTTTATAGGGAAACTAGTTCCTTAGAAAAATATCGGTATTTGTTAAGGTCCTTCAGTCAGTATGTCAAGCTCATTTTTATGGTTAGCACTAATAGTTTAGCATTCGGTCTGCTAACATTCTATTAAAGTTAGCAGACCAAATATATTTTTAGACATGAACATGTAAGCTTTTATAATATTGCATTTTATATGTTCTCTTTTTTACTTATATTTCTGTTATTTACACACGGAAACAATTAAAACACACAACACAAAAAAATCTCACATTGACAAACATTTAATTTTTTCAACTTTGCTAAATTTGCTAAATTTATTCGGTGTGTGCCCGCGCGACAGTGTTTAATGCATATAATTTTATTTTACCAAGTATAAATTTTAAATTCGGCCTGGTGGCTTCTTATTGACGTATATTTTATATCTATTAATATTCTAGCGGATTTTCTCTGACAATATTAATGTGCACAATATTTTCATCAAAATCGGTTTAATATTTTGAATGTAAAAGGCTTAAACAATCGTCATTCTCACAACAAATTAAACACGCATAGGCTTTACATGAAAATACAAATGCATACACACAAATATTAAACGATAGCATGCGAGCAGCCAACTACAAGTTGATAAGACTCGCGAGCGTCAGAGATAGCAGATTACTTATTATACTTTGTATGCGCTTAACTATTATTTTGGTAACTTATAAGCCAAATGCATAAACGCAATAATATACAAAATTATTCATATTATTCGACTCAATCGACCGCAAACCATACATACTATAATAGTATATCTTAATGAACATGTTCTGCTCACTTTAAGTGATAGCATATCCCATACAAAACCACTGCCAACTTTGTGGCGCTTGTAGGCAAAAGTTTTTTGTTTGTTGTACTGAAAGGATGTTTATAGCTATATATCATTTGGAAGAACTGATCTGTGCCACTTTCTCCCTGTAATGAAAAGTAAGTACTTTTCGATGCAGAAGAATAAAATTTGTTATATAAAGGGCATGAAAGGAAAATGAGGAAAAGGAAAAACCTACATTTGGCACATCTCAGCCAGTAACTATTTGAAGCAGATTGATGAGATTTGATAAATATGAAGCGCACTGTTAAAGGGCGCTTACAACATTGCGTGGCCAGCTAGTTGAAAATAAAATCTCTTAATATGGACAAAAGCTTTAGCAGTGTGTTAATAACTCAACTGTGTACGGTTCTAGTCCATTAGTTCTTGTTGGTTCAGTCCAACTAGTTTACAATTAAATGATCCAACTGTACATGCATTAAATTTCCATAAAAATGTACAAAAGTTTTATTTGCACATAAATTCATTGAATTACATGTTTTCATATTGTAGTGATGAAATCAATAGCTGCCGTGCCGTGCCACCCCGCCATGCATACACCCACGTGAGTCGCCCATTCATATTTATAACAATGACAATACGAATCCTTGCGCCTATTGGTATGCAACAGAAAAATATGAAATGCAATTGTTTGCTTGCTGCTACAGCGGCGGCGGTGGAATATAATTCGTTTTCATGCGGCAGTGTTTGTTGGTCCCGGCATGAGCTGAAGCGCAGGCTTGGCTTAAATACCCGCAAGGCAGATAACTCATTCAATACATTTTACATACATATGTACATATCACAGTAACAACAATAAGAGTATATGCGGAGCTTTCAATGTGCATTATAGATACATATACTTGTATAATGTACATATACACAGAATATTTCATATATCTGTGACGCATGCTGCATTCATTAAGCCATTCAGTCAGCCATGAATGTTGCATTGAAACTGCGTCGCTGCCGCTGATGTATTTCTGTGAAATGTATATTTGTTGTATGGATTTACCAATGAAATTGTATGCATGCATATAAATTATGCTTCAATTATAAATGATATTTTCACTAATATGCTCTTATATGCCATTGACGACTTTGCGCTTTCATTTGTATATCAACTATCTATCTGTTTGTCGGTCGGTCTTTCTGTCTATTCGATTGTGCGTTCAATTAGAATTTGATTAATTATGCTCGAAGTGCATTTTATTAACATTGTTGAAACGTAAGACGCTTGTAAATACGCATTTAATAAATTAATTTGTATGAGAGTTCTCCCAGTGATTTAAATTTGATATTTTGTCTTTAAAGTAGCCAAAAATAATTGTACAGAAAACGCTCTCGCTTCTAAATGTTCAAAATTCATTCATAAAACTAAATTTTATGAAAAAAATTTTGCGTTTTTGAGTCGACACCTGATTTTACTAAAAGCGGCCGGAAGTCGCCTTTCATAACTCTGTAACGGCATAAACATACTCTTTGTGTATAAAGATGGTAAAAGTCTTTCACGCCCAACATTTTCAACAGATTTTGAAAAAAAATTAAATTGTGCTCTGTGCCCCTTCAACAAAACACAAAAACCACGCTGCAGTCGAGTGTTTTCGACTTCTAGATACCTTGTTTAAGGCTCCTTAACTCTGAACCAAAGGGCAAGTTCGTATGTGGGCTACCCTTTATAGTGATTCGATCTGGACCTATGTGGTACATTTTAATAGGATTTATGTTAGATCAATCAAATTTAGCGCAACTAACGACAAAACCAAACACATTGCATACAAAAACTAAAAAATATGGGTAGGTTTGTATGGATGTTACCGCTTAAAGTGAGGTTTGACGTGTTCATTTAACGCTAGTTATCTGAAGAGGGAAAGGGAGAGTCTAAATATAAAAACTTGTAGTGAGTATCTCTTATAGGCTCCGAGATCTATGCGTTCACATAGACGGACGGACATATCTACCATATATCGCTGTCTTCCTTTACTTTATAGGGTCTACCACGCCTCCTTCTGCCTTTTACATGCATTTGCACAAATTTAGTATAACCTTTTACCTATAGCTATATGGTATAAAAAAATTAGGCCGTATAGGTCGTGTTTAAATCAGTTTAAAAGGTAGTGAAAGGTTTTGCCTTCGCCTACTTATGTATGAATCTGTATAAAGATTTGAATATATGAATGTATATTTCTTTTTATTAAATGAAGCTGCAATATTATGCAGTTTAGAAACAAAATTTTAAAATACCTTTTTTTTAAGTTAAGTGAAATATTATTAACTTTACTTCACTTTACTTCGATAAAAACTTGTACATTCTTGATCCTGTTTGAGTATCCGTTCGTGCTTCTCTCGCTCATTTCTTTGTCTTCGTCGTTCCGTCTTTGCTCAAGTGCTGTAAATCCTGCAAAGCATTCTTAGTCAATGCACTTGCCATTGCCATTGCTGCTCCTGCTGCTTGCTACTTAATGTGCTAAACAAACAATACAAACTCGACGACAACGACAACAACATCATCGTCATCGTCATCGAAATAATCTTACCAACAGACGAAAATGGCAATACAAAAATACCAGGAATCGACAACTACAAAGTAGCAAAATAAAAACAACAGCAAAAACTGTAGAAAAACTCATCAATGCATCTTCTATACTGCCATAGAAACTAACGGTTTGCCTGCCTGCCTGAACTGAACTGCCAATGTCCTTTGTTCGGTCTAAAAGAAACAACAAACGAAGGCAACTGCAGCCTGATTCCTGATTATGCTGATTCACATTTCAAATGCACTTCCGAGTGTTTGTTGCCTCGCTTTCTCGCCCACACAGTGCTGCTGCTGCTGCGCGTGTAAGTCTCAAATCTATCTGGTATATATGTATCGATGTATGTGTGTGTGTGTGTATCTGTGTGGCAATTGTATAAAAGTTTTGATTTCTACTTAGGTCGCTCGTCTATTTTTCTTTTTCATATTTACCTATTATACATAGGTAGGTAGGTAGTTGTTTCTGTTGCATTTTGTAGTCAACAATGCACTTAGCTGTGATTTCTAAAGAAAATACGTTGGAACAGCCAATGGCAAAGAAAATATATACACTTCAAAAACTCGAATGTAATATTGTAATCGTGTAAGTTACACATATGGAAAAATTGCAGATAGTGCATTTTAAAAATGCAGCATTTCAGTGCTGAACTAAAATAAATTTATTGTAAACACTGATGTAGTAGATATTTAAGCTGAAATACTAAACTCTTATTTTTGTCTAGACTAAAACCGAATTTGAATTAAATGAAACTTTTACTAACACAGGTCAACATGGTTTATTTGTTGGAAAGCTGAGGGTCATTTCCAAAGTAATTTTCTGCGTAGAATCTGAATCCGGGGTCAGAATTGGCCAATCACGTCAGGATTTTGAGATATTTGAGGTTAAGTACATAACCTCAAAAGTAGGAAAAAAAACGCCGTTTTTCGGGTTATCTCAAAATGTTGACGTGATGGGCCAACTCGGACCTCGGATTCGGATTCTACGCTACTAATTACTTCGGAAATGACCCTCAGCTTTCCAACAACTGACATGACCCCCGGTATTTGTAGGCCTGTGTAATTGAGGTTTGAAGATATTTGAGCTTCTTCACTTAAAATAGAAGATTATTCTCCCATATATTGGTCGACAGAAACTTCGCAATATTGCCAAGCAGAGGAGTACCAATAAAAAAAAGATGTAGACCATGATCTTCGTAAACTTTGGCGCATTTTTTCACAGGCCTGCTTTGCGTTCATCCCTTTGTGGAAGTAAATAAGCAATATAAGTATGCCGAAAATGCACAATTTAGTCCTTCATGTTCAACTTGTTGTAAAAATCGAAACTCTTTCCAATTAACTTTTCTTTTTTTTTAAATGAAATTTGAACTGTCATCTGTCATACTTGAACCGATTGCAAAATGCAGCATGACTTTTCCGACACTCCAATAGTTGTATTGCACTAAGTGGAAACTATTTTGATGAAATTAATTTTGTGTATTTTATTTAACAACGTTTTGCACAGAAAAACCTTCGTATGCCTTTATTTTTCATTCTCTCTCCACAAAACTTTTTATAAAAAGAGTAAATTCAAGATTGTTAAACCATAAAGTTTCCAACACAAAACAGTGAATCGAAAAACTTGCACATTTATTTAAAAAAATTTCGATTAAAAATATAAATTAAAATGATTCGCAAAAAATGCATCATAAACTTGTTCTTCATTTTGACAAAACAAAGCTGTGGACAGGTCAGGTAGGTAGCTATGTTATATATATGATTGTTGTCTCATCGAATGACTGGTGTAATTATTTTGTTGAACATATGTATAGAGAGTAAATAACAATAAAAATTTGCAATATTCACAGTTGTACAGTATAGGATGTACAACTGGTGCAGTATTAAAGAAGAGAGAATTTGAGTGAAAGAGAATGTACAATAGATGTGTTGAATATTCATACTTTACCTGTCTGTTATTTGCCCATTAAGAAGACTTACTATGCGCAACAGTGTCCTGTAGACAAACACACACACACACACACTCATATATGCATGAAAATGCAACAAAGAGCTATTCATATACATTAACAAAACTATTATACAAGTACATATGTATAACACCTAAGCCGGCTTGTTGCATAGTATATGTACATACATATATGTATTTCGATGCACTCAATACAATAACTATCTACTACTACTGGTCAATTCAATAGAATCTATTTTTAGCTCGAAGTTTTTGTACTTATTGCCGTTTTGTGGTTTCATTTTTTTAATTGCATTTTTGCGCGCGCAATATTACACACAAACATAGATTCACCCATACATAGTTATGGGTGAATCTGCGAGCATTCTAGGTTTGTCCAAAATGTACTCTCATCATCGCATACATTCATTTCACCAAAAATAATATCCTTTCTCTCTCCCTCTCTCTCTCTCTCTCTCTCTCTTGGCCTGGCCACACGTACGCATTCTCACAGTTTCAGATGCAACACCTTTAACTACCTTTTTGTGTATGTGTTACGTATTAGTTTTTACCTTTGCCGCCTTTTTGCTCAATAACTACTTTTTTTTTTGTACTATGCTCTCTTTCTTTAATTGCGCTCAACTTGCCCTCAGTGAATGCTGTGTGCCGTACTAGTAGTGTTAACCTGTAATATTACAAATATTCCGTTAGTTTGTTAACGGCAGTTATGTTGTGCGGTAGTCTCTTAGTGCAACGGTTAACGAGTGCGTTGTTGTTGTCGTTGACAGATAACTTACGGTTTTTAATAAAATATAAAAAGGTAGTAGAAACAGTGCGCTTTGAATTCAATATAGTTTTTTTTTTTTGAAATATATCGAAAACATTGTAATTAAATTATGTACTCTATTTTATTTGTGAAAATTCGCTACATCCTTTTAGCATCAGCATTTTGTTTGCATAAAAATGTAACTTGCAACCTTGCTAACTATACAAGGTCTGATTAAAAATATTTAGAACTCTAAAATAACTAAAATTTAAACGATGCCCTTCATTTGTATATGATGTCTACTTTGACAAATTTCAATACACCAAAAAATTGTTAGTCTTACTTACGTCTTCAATATTTTTTTCATTTTTCGTTCCTATCTATTAAAAATATCATAAACCTCAATTGAGATAGTGAATACATCGAGTGCTTGATAGTTTATATGTAATTTTTGGTGATGAAATCAGTCACAAGTATCTATAGAGTCTGAATGAACCATGGGAAATCTTTTGTCCTCAAATTATGAACTCCAATTCCATTAATTTCGACGTAGGATTTTGATACATTTATGCGCATTTTTGATGGCATTCTTCGTTATCAGTTAGCGGCAGTCTATTACGATATTTTGACGCACCTATTTGCACATTATTTCCAATGATATATCTGTTTTCCCCCACTCATCGCAAACTGTACAAATTCAATACTACATGTACCAAATCATCAAAATCGCCAAATTAAAATCAATCGAAACACACCAGGAGGCACCTATTATTTATGCTGCTTTTCAAGACTGCGCATGAGCATCCATAATTTGGACTGATTTTAACACTGCGTCACTGCGTTGGTGTTCGCCAAACACTTTAATAGCTCCTGAACGACCTCCATCATCGGCCTCACTAATGATCATATTGGTCTACGTGTGAGCTCTATTAAGTGGTCAGCCTGCATAGCCTAAACTAAGGCTGCGTACAACAAATCAAAGCTAACATTGAAGGAAACGCAAACACAGCATATGGACCATAAACCGAAAATGGGGTTTTTATTTTTTTGGACGAAAACAAATATAACTTTCGGGTGGTTTTAAATATTACTGGAATTATTTGAAGAGATCTGAGTGTTTATTTATTTATGATGGGGACATATAGACCTAAAAGGTTAATTGTTTGTCCTACTGAGTTAGATGACCTGCCCTAAGCCTATTTGTTGAATGCATCTTAGTACTTTCCTACGGTCCAAACTACTCACTTGTTCCTTTCTAATAAAGTGATTATCTAGCAACCTACAGTCTGCTTCTAGCTACAGCTTCACATTCTGCAAGGAGAGTGGTCTCCTCTTCATAGAATCTGCATTCGGGTGAGTTATGTATCCCCAAAAAATAAAAATATTTCTTTAATCTACAGTGGCCTGTGAGAAGTTGGTTGGGTGGTTTTAAATATTACTGGAATTATTTGAAGAGATCTGAGTGTTTATTTATTTATGATGGGGACATATAGACCTAAAAGGTTAATTGTTTGTCCTACTGTTGTTGTTGAATGCATCTTAGTACTTTCCTACGGTCCAAACTACTCACTTGCTCCTTTCTAATAAAGTGATTATCTAGCAACCTACAGTCTGCTTCTAGCTACAGCTTCACATTCTGCAAGGAGAGTGGTCTCCTCTTCATAGAATCTGCATTCGGGTGAGTTATGTATCCCCAAAAAATAAAAATATTTCTTTAATCTACAGTGGCCTGTGAGAAGTTCTGTTAGTATTCGTAGTTGGTTCCTATCTAACTGAAGCAAAGTCTTCGATCTATTCGGGTTGTAGCCCCCTAGAAGTAACTTTGCTTGTCTTAGTCCTTGGCTTGTAGCCCAGTGATTTCCTTTTCCTATATTCTTCGCCTTGCGGATTACTTCCGATATAGTATGTCTCCCGATGCCACAATACGGCTCTGGTCCTATCAACAGCGTTGCCGCTCCTTGTCTGGCAAGCTTGTCTGCTTGCTCATTACATGGAATATTGTTATAACCCGGCACCCACAGCAGAGAAACTCTGTTATGTTCGCCTTGTTTTTCCAATAGTTCATATGCTTCAAGTACTAGCTTCTTCCTAGCTACGTTGGAGTTAAGTGCCTTCAACGCAGCCTGGATGTCTGATAGGATAGCAATATCACAATTGTAATAAGTGTGATCGCACACATATCTGCTTGGAAGATACTGATGTGTTTTCCCATTGACTCCCAAAAGTGAGTCCTTGGGCCTACAACTCCTAGGCCTGTGCCATCTTCTGTCAGGGATCCATCCGTATACCACTTGATGCTGTGTGGTTTAAGTACGTATGAACTCTCTGAAGTCCACGATTTTGTTGGTGGACCATTTGATGATAAATCTCCTATCAAATATATACCTCGGTGTCATTTCGTCTCTAGGCATGGACATTAAGGATGCACACTTCGTCCATGTATTAAGACGTTTCTGACGATCTGAGTGTTATTCTACCAAGCTATATTTTGGAGATAGTTTTCAGTTGCTTTTAGCTTTAGCTTACAAACGAATCCCTATAGCTACATAACCTTCTTAAATAAAATTCTGCTCGTCTTTCTGGAGCATCATTTTGCTATAACACTTCTATTCTTATTTTAAAAAGATTACTTTAAATTTCGCATGTAAAAAAATCAGTTTTCCAATAAAAGTTGACGGTTAAAGTTTATTTGTTGAAGATGAATATTAGCTGGCTCAAGGTCACATTTATATGGAGAAATATTAGACATATTTTTCTTAATATGAAGTGAGCAATAACAACAACTTTTTTGTTACAAAGAGTGGTTAAGCTTGTTTCGAACTCAGCTACGAGTTCTCATCAGTCCGCTGACAGCACATTGTAAATTTTTCCTACTTATATCATGCATTCAAGAAAAGTGCTCGCATACAGTGATACAACACACCGATATATGCTCAATTTTTGTGGCTCTCCTTCTGTGTGGTCCTGCTCTATGCCCCACTTAGGAGAAGACCAAGCAGTTGCTACTATTTATTTAGTTAACTTTTAAATCGAATCTTGCATATTTCAGCAATATACACGCATGCATTTGCTACACATTTCTGTGCATAAATAAACTGAATTTTTTTTTTGTCCGGCACAACAAGAGCAAAAGCAAATACAATTTATTTAATTAAGCGCAGTCATATTTTAATTAACTTATATTTTATTTACTCGTTTTCTTATACATATATGTATGTAGATACATACATGTATCTACACTTCTTCATTATTTTCACTCCTACTTTTTGAATTTCATTTTTTTGCAGAACCTGACATTGGCATGCCACAGCATGAGGCACAGCGCTACTTTACACAGCTGCTATCCGGACTGAACTATCTACATCAACGCGGCATTGCGCATCGTGATCTCAAGCCGGAAAATCTACTACTGGACGAGCATGATAATGTGAAAATTTCAGATTTCGGAATGGCAACCATGTTTAGGTATTAGGTACAAGCTCAATTAAATATATATACATGCATACATACATACATACCACAACTACTACTATAAATATGTAGGTACTTAAATTAAAAAGCATACGCATGTAGCTTCATTGCTCGTTTAACATTTACTCTTTATAAATGCATTAGAGTATTGTAGCATAGTTAGCTAAAAGAGAAAAAGGACTCTTACTACTACTACTATATACTGCAATACTTCCACTAACAAATGGCATACTTAATTAACATGACAAATCTACTAACAGCAAAAAAAAAAAAATAAAAAAAAAATAAAGATATATAAACCCTCAAGCGTTCTTTTCCGCTCAATGTTTCCGCTTTGTACAAATGTTTAATTATATTTTCTCATCTCGTTTTCATTACATTTGCTGACTATCGACCATGGTTCTCCACTCTACACTACACCGCCCACAACGTAAACCACATTTACAACAACTACTATACTACGCTCGTTATATATATATATATATATATATATATATATATATATATATATATATATATATATATATATATATATATATTCCAACTACTACTATTTCCGGATACAGATGCAAGGGAAAAGAACGTCTGCTGGACAAGCGATGTGGTACATTACCCTATGTGGCGCCGGAGGTACTGGTCAAACCCTATCATGCACAGCCGGCGGATATTTGGTCGTGCGGTGTCATTTTGGTCACCATGTTGGCTGGTGGTAAGCATGAAAAAAAATACAACAACAACCACAACTAGTTCGTTCTCGTCGTCATAGCACTGAAAAAAAAAACATTTTTTTTTGTGTGTCTTGGATGAGCGTGTAGTGAAGTTTTAAAAAGCGCTCTTCCTGCATAAATATGACTGTCACCAGCGGCAAATATATTTTTTTTATTTTTTGCTTTTTGTATAGTACACATTTTAATTGCATTTTAGAAAATAACTCGCTTGTCGCATACAATTTTTTATTTTATTTACCATATACGCGCAACATTTTGCATAGCAACAAGCATATTTTTTTTTTTTATATGCTTTACCCACAGTGTTAAAAATATGTACATATAATATAATAATCATTTTATGTCAATCAATGCGTTGAAGTCGAAGTTTTCAAGTGTATATATTAGTTGAAAAATTCGCGCACCAAATAACTCTAAAATATCTATTTATACGTCTAAAATATCTATTTTATATTAAAACTCTGTACAGATAATAATATCTTCCCTTTATACTTTTCACCACACATAGTGTGGCGAAAAGTATAAAATATTAATTTTCACACGAAGTTTGTAACTGCCAGAATGAGGCGTTAAAGATCTTAAAAAGTATACATAATTCTCTGTAAAACTGTAACTAGTCCCACACTTTTTAGCGAATCATACAAAAAATCGGCATGGAGAGTCTTTAGAACTGTTATGCCTTCAGTATACCCAAGTCAGTATGCCACGTCCACTTCCACGCTCATTTTAAAGTTTAAATGTGCTTTGAGTAGAAAAAAATAAAGAAACGAACAACAGATCACTAATAAATTTGTGAAAGCATATCTAAAACAATTCGTGAATTATAAGTGCTATCAAGTTTCAGGTGAAAGTGGTACAGCATTTAAAACAAATAAAAAACTTTGATGAGGAAATAAAGGAAAAGAAAGCGAACATCATAATTCGGTTTTGCCTGTCTCTTTTCTTAAATAATAATCGGATAGACATATCAGTGCAATCAGATCCCTTAACGCGCTAAGATCAAATCAGATAGCGATTACAATTTTTAACAGTCAACTCAACTATCGGGTAAGCTCGAATGCAGCGTTCTACTTCTTTTTATATGAAGTGTTTCTTTACTTGAGCATACCTAGTTAGCTTCATAATGACCTTGAAGTATTTATACCCTTCAGATAAGTTTATTAAAAACCTTTTTTTGTTTAATATATAGTTTGGGAGATTTTGCAGTTTCTTTAAGTATTATTCTGAAAGTGTATTTCAGTTTCACACGTTTTTCTTTCAAATAAGTATCACTATCCATCGAACTATGCTGTACAAGGTGTGTCGCAAAAGAAACAGGACTGTTCGAAAAAAAAAAACAACAAAAATTTAATATTTTGCAAAAGTGATTTTTTTCAAAATAGTTTCCTTGTGCTTCGATACAGCTTTTCAATAAGCGGTCAATAAGCATTTCGAATGAGTGTTTTGGGTTATTTTTCGGAATGCCCATGATATTGCCGGTCGACGCCTTTGGCTTCAATGCCCTCATAGCGGTGTCCTTTCATCGGCAAATTAAGTTTTCCAAATAGATATGTCACATGGAACCAAATTAGGCGAGTACGGTGAATGGTTTATGCTTAAAATGCCATTTTTCCTCCCTGGTTCACGATATTGTGGTCGAACACGACGAATACGCAACAAGACGCTTCATAACACCAAGATAAAATACAGCATTACCCGTTTGGTCAGGTGGGACGAACTCTCGGTGTACAATGCCCTCGGAATCGTAGAAACAAATCAACATTGTCTTCAATGTTGACTTGTCAAGACTACTTTTTTTCGGTTTTGGCACGTCTGGATGCTTCCATTCGGCACTTGACGTTTGGTTTCGGGATCGTATTGAAAGCACCACACGTCTCATCACCAGTCACAATCGCATACTTGACGTTTTCCTCCTTTCTCGACTCTTTAATCAAGTCCTTAGAATGTTGGATTCGGAGCAATTTTTTGGTCGTCAGTCAATTTGTGCGGAACAAACTGTGCACACCACACCTTCCGTAGACCCAATTTCTCCGTCAAAATGCGATAAATCGAATCTTTGGGAATATTTAATTCCATTTCCATATAACGCAACGAACGAAGATTTCGGCTCATTTTGTATGAATTCATTATCAACAATCCTTATGTCAACACAACAAAACCAACAGACATAAAAGCCATGCATCCCAAGCGTATTATAATGTGCGCTGCTGATCCTGCTGCTGTTCATGTGTTTTATGCATATACATAATTTACATATATGTAGATATTTTTGTATGTGTGTGTTTATTATATAAATTTATATTTTATTTTAAATCAAATCGAAAACATCATCATTTTTGCTGTTTCTTTGGTATTCTAGCTGTAGACTGTTTTTGTATTTATGCTCATCTAAAGCTTTAATACCAAAGCTCCAGCATTAATTGCTTGCCAACTAAAAACAAAAACCAAAACAAACAAAAAAAAAAAAAAAGGAAACAAATCAAATGCACCATAAAATCGCTAAAACAAACAAAAACTATAAAGTTTTTCGCACGCTGTCTAAATAAAATGTTTAACCGTGAATGTGTGTGTTTTTTTTTATTTTAAGTTTTATTCTTTTAATGTATAATAATAATTTTTAAAAAATTGTGTGCACGCATGTTTTTATTTACACAATATATGTACTTAAATATTTATACTATACTCTTCACACAGAGTGTGAATAATATTATAATTTAGTCAAAATGTTTGCAATGCCTTGACAGCACGACAAGACGAGTCCATCTAACCAAGTCCGTTCCGTCCGTCTGTAAGTTTGGCAGTGTCTTTTTCCGTTAATCTTTAAACTATTGGTTTGAAAAAATTTGTATGTATGTAGACTTTTTGTAAACATGCCTATTGGATAAAAGTCCTAAAGGGGCCAAAATAACCATTTTCTCAGGCAGCCAATCGGCTATTAATGCACTATCCTCTTGAAAATTCTCCTCGAGACTGGTTCTTCAATGTTACGACATCCTCCAACAACTGTCAATCGGCCGTAAAGTCGCGATTTATTGGGTACCTGGCCATAAGGGTATCGCGGTCAACGAAAGTGCTGATGAACTAGCAGGAAACTTGCTTCATAGGCCTTTTTGGTGGACTTAGCTGGGCTAAGTCAAAATCTTTCATAGTAGATCGGTTTAAACGCACTGCCTCCCGGTAATGCATACAACATCGTGGTCTACGGCAGGCCAAGCTACTAACCCGTACAATGCGGCTCTGGCACAAATATCAAAATTAACGCGATTTAACAAATAGTAGCTATAGCTTCCATATACTTAAAACTTAATAGCACTTATAATTCACAAAAAGTTTTTACATATTCTATGTTAAACATATAACATAAACATATTAAAATGTTTCAAATCTAAATCCGCCTTGAAAAATGCATAAATTAAAGTTAGACACCAGCCAGAAGTGCAAGTGTGAGGAGTATTAAAGTTCGGTTCCACCGAAGTTAACATTTCTTCTCGATTTTAAAGCATACTATAAGCAGTTTTCTTACACATATGTTATTTATCATATCTTTTGATCCAACACAGAACTGCCCTGGGATCAGCCTTCGGCAAACTGTCAAGAGTTTATAAACTGGAAGGATAATGATCGCTGGCAAACACAAACGCCATGGAGTAAACTGGATACATTGGCCATTTCACTGCTGCGCAAAGTTCTGGCCACAAGTCCGAATTCACGTTTAACGCTGGAAAAGATACTCGATCACAAATGGAGCAATATGCAATTTGTTGATAATGGTAAGTGTGGAATTTATTCTTTTTATATACTATATATATATGTATATTCACACTGCTGCATTGTGTTGATTAAAACAAAACAAAACCAAAAAAAAAAAGTGTTTCTTATTTGACATGAATCTGTGTATGTGTGTGTGTGCTAACATGATGCTGCATGCGCGTTTATGGTTCAGGTACTTAGTGACTCTCAATTGTTTATTTTTTACATACTTTGAGATGTACTCTGTACCTATACTATAGATGTTTGCATTTACGACGCTGTTTTATTGCATAAAGCTTTTTGTTTTTTTTTTTTATTTAAAAGAAAGTGTTCTGGAATTAGTGTGTTTCGATATATATACATATATATATATGAGCGGGTTTTGATTGCTTTGGCGCTTTAGCTGTATGATAGATTTGACTACTTCATAAAGCTAGATTACCAAAGCATTGAAGGCTGTGCTGAAATCCTTCTACAAAAATGACACAAAAAGTGTTTAATCATAATACATAAATACAATAATATAGTTGTTACATAAAATATGGTGCATATATGTTTAAAATTTTTGTTGTTTGTTTTTATTGCACATTATCATTTTGCATGTTATTTGTTCTTTGGTGATTTTAGCTGTATGGTGGCTTTTTGTATATCCATAGAGCTTTATTACCAAAAAACAAATGATTTTTGCGCATACTTTTCAGTTGCTTGAGTTAATTTTTTTTTTTTTTTAAGTTTTATTCTTCTATTTTTATACTCTTCACATGTCTTCTAACAGTTCAACCTATTTTCGTGTATCACAAAACAAATTGGTTGCTTGTCATTATACGAAGGGTACTATTTATATTTCGGGAATAGCAAATAATAACAAACATTTTTTAATGAAAATGGCTTTATTCTTTTTCAAAATATTCCCCTTGATGATCAATACACTTTTAGTTCAAACCATTTGTCTTTTCCATTTTTTCCATTCCTCTTGAGACACCTCCAAAACAAGGTTTATGAACGCTTCAACTGCTTCTTCGGCGCTCGTAAATCGTTGACTACAAAGTTTACTTTTGATACTTGGGAACAAGAAGAAGTCATTGGGTACCAAATCCGGACTGTAGGGAGGAGTCATTAATTCGATTTTTTGACTGCTCGCATTGTCATGATGGAGAATGATTCGTCTTTGGCGGTTGGTTTTACGAATTTCTTCGAAGACTTTCGGCAAACAAATGGTCGTGTACCACTCAGAATTGACCGTCCTACGTTGCTCAAGCGGAACAGTGGCCACATGACCCATTCGGCCGAAGAAACAGGCGATCATTTGCTTCGCTGTGCTTCTTCCACGAACAACTTTTGTTGGATTTGGCTCGTCTTGGAATACCCACACGGTCGATTGCTGTTTTGTTTCCGGCTCATACCCATATATCCATGATTCGTCACCTGTTACGATTTTATAGACGTCTTTTGGAGCACCACGGTCGAACTTTTTAATTATTTCCTTACACCAATCGACGCGAGCCTTTTTTTGAGCGATTGATAAATTATGGGGTATCCAACGAGAGCCAATTTTTTTTACAGCAAAATGTGTTCATGCAAAATCGAATGTATTGAAAAGGAACTAATGTGCAAGGATGCCTCTTTCTCACGATATGTCACATGACGATCGATGTTTTTGGGCACAACAACCTATTTTGGAAAACCTTCACGGAATTCGTCGGCGACCGAACTACGACCACGATTGAATTCACTATACCAGCGATATACTGTGGTTTTTGATGGTGCTTTATCGCCATACAAAGAACTGAGTTCATTGACACATTCTTGTTGAGCTAATCCAGGTCGAAAGTTGTGAAAAATAATCCAACGAAAACCTTCTCTTGAAACTTCCCTTTTTTGGCCAGATTGCTTTTCTTAACTCATTGTAAACAAAACAAATAGCAATTGTACACAAAACTTTGTGAGTA
This sequence comes from Leucophenga montana, assembly GCA_035044765.1. NCBI lineage: Eukaryota > Metazoa > Arthropoda > Insecta > Diptera > Drosophilidae > Leucophenga > Leucophenga montana. The sequence goes on from JAWNNQ010000714.1 coordinate 212,880, forward strand.
CGTTTATGCCAAAAAATGTTAAAAAATGTCAAACTTTACAATGGTGTTGCCACATTTTAGCTTTTGACATTAGTGTGGCCAGTTCCCAAAATATAAATAGCAACCCTCGTATCCAAATGTAATAATATGTAATAATATTGATGGTCGTTCAATAGAAGCCACCACATCTTGTCATGTCTTGGTTGCTAATCTGGTCTTTTTCCAGGTTTTAACCCTGCTGATCAAGCGATTTGATCTTGCGAACGATATTGAAGATTGGCCGGGATCAACCCACGATTTCTTGCGTTTAAGATTCTCAAAATATATTCACTTTTCATCGCCAGTCAAAATCCGATGCAGGAACGAATTTCATTTTCGCAAGGATTTTGGCGTCGCTGCATCTGCCTATCGTTCAATTCATGAGGCCCCCATTTTCCGTCCCATTGAATCTTTACCATGGCACGTATGCATATGCAAACGGTTGGTTGAGTAACACCCAATTGGGTATCGTCCACGTCGCAAAAGTGCAAGAAATTGGTCTTCAACCTTCCTGTGCCGATTTTCTCGCTCCATGTCCAGGTCAAAAAAAAGACGTCTAGTCATTGAACCGATCTCTACACTTTGTGTCCTATAAAGCGCTATCGTCGTAGACCTCCACAAGCATTCGATGCGATTCGGCAGCAGATTTCTTCTAATGGCAGCAGAAAAGCAGAGCTTTCCGCATCTCTTTTTTTTTTTTGGCATAAACTGGACATGATTATCAAAGGAAAAATGTACGTTGTTGTATAAAATAGCTGATGGTGCACTGCTTATTTTGTTGACAGATGTCTCATAAAAACATACGAAGTAGTAGTAGCTTAATACGCTAACTAACATCATCTATGAGCCAACAGCGGATTTAAGCTTATATACTTGGTACTTACTTATTTCGCACCTCTTACACCAGAAAGACCAAGCCAAGCCTACTTTTTGGTGTAGACTCCCAAACAAATCCACAGATCACTTTTCGTATTTTGCATGAAAAACTTTTATTACTGTCAATATCAACTTGAATTACGTAATTGTGACTTCTCCTTAACATATTTATTAATGGACGAGTCCTGCACATTTTATAAGAGGTAGTCCCCATAAACTATCTAACGAACTAATCGCATAGTTTGTAGTTTTTATAGGTAAAAAAGACTTGACAGTAATTTGTTAGATGCCTGTGAAGAGTATTAAAGCTTCGGTTCGACCGAAGTTAACATTTTCGCTTGTTATTATTACTTCGGACTTACATTAAATTTCGTATATTTATAATAAAAGAAAAACAAATCTGCTCTTATCTTACAAACAGAACGTTCACGTGATCTAGTCGACTCAGCTGCCGCATTGGAAATTTGCTCACCGAAAGCTAAACGGCAACGTTTACATTCGAGCACACATCTCAGCAACAATCTGGATGATTCGATTTCACGCAATTACTGCTCACAACCTATGCCCACAATGCGTGATGAATTCATTGATGTAGCGCTACGCAAAGGCCGCATCTCAGCTGCTAATGCAGCAAATAATGCTGGAATTGCACAAGAAGCACGACTGGGCTATTGCTTCTCACAGCCTGCACTGCTGGATGATTTGTTGCTTGCAACACAAATGAATCAAACGCAAACCGCTTCGCAGAATTACTTTCAACGTTTGGTGCGTCGCATGACGCGTTTCTTTGTCACCACACGCTGGGATGATACGCTGAAACGGCTCGGCTCTACCATAGAACGTCTCGGTGGTTATACATTCAAAGTGGGCGATGATGGTGGTGTCGTTACAATTTCCACAATCGATCGTCATAAGTTGCGTTTGGTCTTTAAAGCGCACATTATCGAAATGGATGGAAAAATACTTGTCGACTTTAGACTTTCGAAAGGCTGTGGCTTGGAATTCAAGCGTCGCTTTATTAAGATTAAACACTCATTGGAGGATATTGTGCTAAAGGGGCCCACAACGTGGCCCATTGCGATTGCCACAAATTCGGTGCCTTAGCCGATGTGCTGAGGATAATTGGTGGCATCTCAGCATTTAAACTGCCTTTAGTATTTAAATTTTTAATTTTTTTAAGAATGTACTACTAAATTTTTAAGTTTTTTTTATCGTTGCTGCAGTTTTTAAGTTGTTTCGTTTTAGTTACTGCATAATTTGAGCTAAACTAATTATGTAGTTTGAGTTTTTTTTAACTATTTCAAGTTAAAGCTTAGTTTATTATATGAAAGAGCATTCTATAATTATGTTAAAACGTTTAGCAAAAATGTTAACAAAGTTGTGGACCAATAAATCAAATCGATTTGAATTTTAAATTTGATATTTTTCCTTATAATTACAATTAACTATATTTAGGTAGTCATAGAGTTTGAAACACTGTGCCGCTGTCGTTGTAGATGCAAGATTGAATATATTATTCTCCCTATTCTGTAACTCGTCGCAGGTTTGTTGACACTGATAGGCTAGCAAGCAAGTTCTACAGTAATGCAATTTATGATGCGACTATATACGACGATGTATATTACAGAATGGGGGTGCTATCATGCTTTGCTATACAGTTTAAAGCTGATGTAAAATTTACAAGTCGACCTTAGAGGTAAGCAAAATAACGTTAGCTCCTGAATTAGGACTAAATTGATCGCGACCTGAACCCAAACAGCGTGAAAAAGTATGTTATATGGTACATGTAGACCTAATCGGTCCTGCTTAACCTACACCAATACCCTACACATTATTATGGAACAGTCCGCCGAGTGAAGTTCCCCTTTGTAGCTGGTTTGTATGAACAGTGAATGCGCGTTTGACACCTTCAATAAATACGAAAATCATTGATCTCAACAACAACATCACCATGGTTATAATGGTTCTGGATGTGATCCTAAAACGCACAAAACAGAGTGTCCAATGTGGAAACTACACCAGAAACTTAGCCTGTTGGACTACGCTGATGACATCTGCTTCATGACACAGACCTAAAGAAGTGCTGCAGCGAAACTGTATATACCAAAAGTAAATTAACATACAGTGGATCTTAAAATAAATCCCGTAAAATTTAAACTGATGCTTCGGCCACTTTCTATCGAGCTCAGTGAAAACAGCATTGATAATGTCAACAAGTTCTGCTTGCTAGCTTGGTAGCTACATTACAGCAGATGCAGGATGCGGATGCTCAACGATAGATTCAGTCGCGCATTTCAGAAGCTAGAGAAAGTATGATGTTCGAACACGTTCTGCCTGACTAGGAAAATCAAAATATTGAACAATAGCATAAAACCAATCTTCAATGGTTCAGACAATTTTCGGAACACGACATTCTTTCGTCTACAAATATCTGAGAATATCTGAGAATTATGTCAAATCTTGTGGCCAAGAATAAGCTCCAATACTGAACTGTGACAAGCAACGAATACTGTGATTATCAATAATGAAATAAAAATACGCAAGTGGAATTCGACACACTCCGCAAAAAAGATGACAATATATAAGATTACCTACCACTGATAGCTACAAGGTAACCGTCCAGGACATACATGAATCCACAGGACAGTGAGGAATTGGATTCAAGCACACCTGGAATAAAGTAAGAGCCCTAACGGTAGACAAAAGTCATCGCAGCGCATTTATTTTCGCCATATGCTCTACCTAGAGGCGACATGGACTTTTATTGCCAAAATTTCAACTAATGGAAAAAAATCAGTAGAACGGTAAAAACTGAATTGTATCAGCCACCTATGAAATGTCCAGCAACTGCTGTTATTGGGTGCCCACATAAGAGCCGTATATTCCGAGAGCTAATAGATTTGAAGGTGGTGAGAAAGATCAACTTGTTATTGTCCCAAGTGCTTATAGCTAGTAATTTAGCACATTGTTTCGTAAGTATGCTAACACTTTGTTTTACTAAACCTTCCAAGGTATGTTCCCATTCTAGAACGACACCTTAAATCTCGATAAATCTATTAAGTCGACCTTCTATTACCTCAACTGAGCAATAGTCTACTGTTCGCTTGCTACTGGAAAGCAATGTTAGGAATCAACAAATTGTAATCCTCCTTGGCATCCATTATATCTAGTGCGCAATGCATTATAGACTAGTAGAAGAATATATGCCACTTTTGAACCTTTGCCTAACTATAGTCTGTGTTTGGTCCCAGATCAACGCAGCATCGAAATGAAGCAAAGTAGCCGAAAAGCTGGCTAAATTTAATTTCAAAAAGCTATTGCTTTTAGAAAGCATCTCCATACCTATGGAAAGATTTAATGCACGTCATCTTCAGGTGTCCTCGAAGTACTGAACGAGAAATACTGAAACAGTCAGCAAATGGTCTAAAAACGTCAAAGCGGAAACAAGTAGCTAGCTTACTGAAGAAATATGGAATTAAGGTCTATACAAGCTAAACAGGCAATACAAGACATGTGCTGTCGTCGCTTACTAAACGATGTTAAGCTTATTACTACTTCTGGCATCCTTAGTGTTTTTTCGGAATAATTTATATTGCAATTATTACGTAAACTTTCGAGGTTATTATGAAACAGCAAGCAGGATCATAGCCAATAGGAAGACATTTTTTCCATCCGCTGGGTACGATGCTTCCCTTCTAATATTTGCAGATGGAGACTTGAGATTGAAATGAGGTTTCAAAACCGAGGAAATGAGAGTGTAAGGTTTCTATGGGTATGCATAATCAATAATTTTGTAGATGAAGAATTGATTTTGTGGAATAAACATTTTTTCGATCAAAGGAGTCAGGTTAGAATATTTTATAAAAAAAAAATTGATTTAATATAATTTTTCAATCGGGTTGAACTACATATTTTAAAAAATTCCCTTGAACACAAAAAATAATTTTTCATCCGAGGCAGACCTGGGTACGACCCTTAAAAAAAAGTGGTTTTGTATGGGAAATATTTTTGCAGTAAACGGAGCCGATTGGATTTCAACAAAAAACGCGCAAATATATTTCGCCATTAAAGTTATATGCTAGATTTTTTATATCGAATCAAACGAGTTCAGATATTGCATACAAGTTGGTTTAATACGCGAAACATTTTTTGAAACAACGCGGACGGGTTATATTTTATAAAAATTGGTTGAGTACGAGAGCGATGAAAATATAAACAAAGAACAAACTCACTCGCAACGGAAGGACGAAAACAGTCATCGTCTTAAAATTTATCAATAGTTTTTGTATTTTTTTTTTTAATGAAACTTAAACATGGAACATGAGCTGAATATAGTAAAAACTAAATTGGCAAATGCCGAAAGCGAAATTACGAATCTGAAGAAACTGTTGAGAAATGCAAATGAAAAGATACAGTGTATGGAAAAATTAACACACGATGAAATCAAAATGTCTCGAGACATATGTGAGAGCCTTTTGTAAGTATTTATAAATTGTATCTTATATGTTAGAGGTTGCTAAACATTTTCAGTTCAATTGAATTATGAATTATGTTCAATAGAATATGATTCGAACTGTGCAATCTTATCCACAATGTTTCAATATGTATTAATATATCTGAATAATGTAGCTTTTAATAGCCTAGTTTTTACTACGTCGCCTCTTTAAGAGTCTATCTATACCCTATGAATGTAGCAATAGGTTCACATAATATACGGTGGTTTGCTGCGTATAAGCGCCTATAATGCTCCATGGAGCACTATCAGTACACACACCGTTGCACTTTTCCCCATTTTAAATCACTTTCGGTGAAAGACTTGTCAAATATGGCAAACAAGTCTTGAACATTTGAGTCTTTCAATGATGCTTCTGCAGAACAGAAAATCTTCAACGATAATATCATCCAGAAAGCGAATATTACTATCATTAGCCTCATCAAGTTGCCGTTCAAATTCTTTGCCTTTCATTTTCTTTATTAATTGATCGTTGAGGTCCACAGCTATACCTTTGTGTGTGAAAACATTTTCCTTCTGATTCTCCCATCTTAATAGTTATTAACATTTTCAAGAGTAGCGTCTAACTTGTCTAATGTCATCATGAAAAGGCACGGCCGTGTCAACTAGCATTAAATAGTATACTCGTACATATTTCTTATATATGTTTTTCCAGTAAAATAAATGATAAAATAAATCGTCGCTTGATACTGTCTGAAGGTATCAGAACTATTCACATGGAAAGTCCATCGATTGTAGAACGTCTATTGGAGAAAAATGTCGAACCAGAAGAGCGAGCACTCTGGATAAATCATTTGGAAAAGTAAGAGAAATCAATAAACTTGACAGATTTTACCCTTTAATAATTTTTATTTTATTATTTTTTATATAGGAGATACTTGAACTTGGAGGTTCAATAGCAAGTTTATGCTTAATTTTAATGTAAAAATAGTTTTTAAACTGGTTTTATTGCAGCAATCAAGTTAAGAAAGCTTTGAAGTTGGATTCCAAAGATCCGGCATTCGTTGATGAGGTAGTATTTTACTATTTTTATTTTATTATTGTACAACAACTAAACAAATTATATTCTTATTACAGAAATCTCTTTCTATGAAGTCGTCCAGCGCATATTCAACAAGTTACTGCCGTGATCTGGTAACAGAGTATGTTAATATCATTAAATAATTCTACCTTAGAGATCTAAATTAATTCGAAATATTTTTTTACTGCAGTATGAGCTTCGATATACAAACGGAATAGTAAGTCATTGTGTTTACTCATAGACCAAAAAAAAAAAAAGAAAAAAGAAGAAATCTGATTTAAATTCAAACTATTACAGCAAATTGGTAGAACGCATATTAAATTTTCCGGAAAACGAAGACTTGAACAAGCCAGATTAATTATGTATACGTTTTCGAAATTTGTTCCAAATAAAAATTTTTTTTTGTTTAAATATTACCATCGACAGCTAATTGAGCCCTATTGATTGTAAAATAAATCTAGAAGTTATTGTTTGAGCCACCAAAATGTAGTCACTTTTTTTATTGTTGTACTGAATTGAATTGTTTCTTTATAAGTTATGATTTTGAACTTTGCAAGTGAACTTAAATGGATTGCAGTTCTACTCATAAAGTATTTACGGTTGGAGTGCCGTTTAAATCGAAATGGCCCGCGTTGTATATAAAAATGAAGTTTAACATGTTTTTGGCCTCTTTCATCCATTTGAATGATCATCTGGCGAAATTCTAAGCGAATAAACAAGTCTACTATGTTCTATTTACTTGTTATTTAAACTCAAATTTTATTTAAATGCTTCTTACCATTTGAATAGATAAGTTCCGGATTGAAAATCTAGGATTGGTTTCTATGGCAAAAGCTACAGCAGCTATCGTATGATGTGTCTGAACTGAAGAATCTCGATGGTAGGACATTTTTGCGGTGCACGCGGGGCAAAACATCCAGTCTCTTCATCGCCCATATGTTCGAATGAATGCCGCCAAACATCCGCTTAAACTCTGGACTAAAATAACTGACTCCAAATCATAATAGTCCATTTTGATTTTTGACTTGGACACTAGACAGACGTCGGCTAAGATATACCAGATTTCGGCAAATGAACTGGCTTCTGTGTTGTCAGTCAAAACTAAAGCTAAATCTCTTCCAAGTGCCAAGTGATTCTAATATCGAAATAATCCGAAGGTTCCAGAGCAAAGTGCTGAGAATGAGCTCCAACCCAAACGTCTTCACACGACGAGATTGTCAAGCCCTTGGTCAAGCCAGATATCACATAGAATGAGCGGACAACAGCTTAACTACCAGCAGAATTAAGTGATACGTTGGATCTTCCATTTGCTGCTCAAAATTGACCTTACTCTACTTTCACAAATTATTTTCTTCAAATTTTTTTTTTTGTTTCAAAATATAAGCAGCCTTTAAAAACTGAAATAAATTGTAGCATTATCAAGCAGAGGGGAGGAGTGTTTGAGTCTTTATTACACCGCACGTTTCTGAGCCTATTTTGCATCTTGGTCAGATAAGAAGTTAAACAATAGCTTGGAAAAAATCAACAGAGCACTAAAGAAGCCCCCAGCTGCTATATTCAATAGTAATAAACCTCTAATTAAGTTCAACCAATCCGGCTTTAAATTCTTGGTAGACTTTAACGTTGCTGGATGAGTTTCTTTGTAATAAAACATGTTCAACAGATTGCACAAATACAATAGGCTAGGTACATAATTAGTTGGATTTAAGGTACTATGAAGCTAAGATTTCTAGGCTGGCGAAGGCGGGCCTGCCTCCTAGACTTGGCGGCAGTGTAGCACATTAGTAACCGCTTGAGTGTACTGTGCAAATATACCATTCTTGAGCGCATTCAACGTGACTGGTGCGTAAGTCGTAGGGGGATTGGAAGATGGAGCGAAATGCCTTACATCGCTCCTTACACTGCGAAATAGTACTGGTGACTGAACCGGTGAATCTTTGGGATGTCCAGTAATGGGTGAGAAAATATGTTTGCCTACAATTAGGCAGAGCTGTCTTACTGACAGCAGTTTAGTCATCATGATGATGTTCCGTGTTGATGCGTATAGCAAAAATCTGCACTGGTTGCACAGCTAACGCATTTGTTATTTTTAGGCTGGGTGTCCTTGCAGAGTCATGTAGTGCAAAAGAGCATAGCCAATGGCATTGAAGGTGGTGAGTAAGTGCTTCCAACGGAAGCTTTTAGCAGCATGTTATTTGCGAAGACGTTACTAGCTGAGTATGATGCTAGTCGTTTAATATTTTCAGATGAGTCTTGAGTCTCAATACGTGCCATATACTTCCGTAAGGGTTTCTATAACACAGGTCAACATGGTTTAGTTGTTGGAAAGCTGAGGGTCATTTCCTAAGTAATTTGCTGCGTAGAATCCGAATCCGGGGTCAGAAATGGCCCATCACATCAGGATTTTGAGATATTTGAGGTTATTTACCCGAATGACGTCGAAGGGATATATTTCGTAACTTCGAAAAAAGTCGTAATTGATCTCTTAAATTAAAAAAATTGCTTGCACCCTGTACATAACCTCAAAAGTAGGAAAAAAAACGCAATTTTTAGGGTACATAACCTCAAATATCTTCAAATCCCTATGTGATGGGCCAATTCTGACCCCGGATTCCGATTCTATGCAGCAAATTACTTCGAAAATGACTCTCAGCTTTCCAAAAGTCTGACATGACCCCGGTATTTGTAGACCTGTTTAATCGATAATATTGCAGCTGATATAGAAATCTCTTTCGCCTCAAAATCTCCAAATTTCACTGAGAAAATTTAGTTTTATGAATGAAATTTGAAGATTTTGAAGCGAAAGAGATTTTTGTGTCGCCCGATTATTTGACTTTCGAACAAAGTAGGCCCATTGAATTATGCCAGCATAATCGATTCTGTGCAATAAACATTTTTTTCCGATCAAAGCAGGCGGATCAAAATATTTTATAAAATTCGGTTTAATATAAACAGGTTGGTTGAACTATTTGATTCGTTGAACACAATAAATATTTTTTCCTCCGAATCCAACGGGTGAAACGTATTTGGACGAATTTATTAGAAAAACGGTTTCGTGTGCGACATATATTTTTTTGTAAGCACAGACGGGTTTGTTTTCTACAAAACACGTGGCTTAACACGAGACATATCATATCGCGATCATATATGTATATATATATATATATATATATATATATTTTTTACCGATGCAAACTGATGCAAATATTGCATAAAAACTGATTCAAAACGAGAAAGATTTTTTTCTAAGGATATATTTTATAAAAATCGTTTCAATTTAGCAAATTAAGCAAAACAAAATTTTAAGGAAAAAAAATAATAGAACCAAAAGACGAAAACAGTTGTCGGCTCTTACAATTTATCGATGGTGTTTATAATTTTTTAACGAAACTTAAACATGGAAAACGAGCTGAATATAGTAAAAGGTAAATTGGCTAACGCAGAAGAGGAAATCGCAAATCTAAAGATGCAGTTAGGAAGAGCAAGTGAAATGGTTCTGTCTTTGGAGGAAATATCCAAACACTACGTCAATGTCTATAAGGATATGAGTGAGCATCTTGTGTAAGTATTTGTGCATTTATTTATTTCGAATTTTTTAGCTACGTATATACCAGAGGTTCCCAAACTTTTTTAGTTCGTGGTGCAAATACAGGTTTATTATTTTGTCACGGCGCCCAAGTCTTTTACTTACTTACATAGGTGGCTCTACAACCGTACACAAGCGACAAGAGGCCGCACGTAGGAAAGTGCACCATTCGGTGTAGTTTAGTGCGCGGCGTCGCCAGTCGCTGGCAATCGCGAGCTTCTTCATGTCATCACATTGCCATCTTAAGCTCGGACGTCCTCACTGACGCCGTGCACCAATCAAGTTCAGGGATCCGTCGTAAATCATGCAGCTCATACTGCTCGTGGTTCATATGGGTCCTAAACTCGACGCCAACTCTAAGGGGACCAAAAATCCTACAAAGTATCTTTCTCTCGAACACTCCTAAAGACGCTGTATCCGTTGATGTCAGGGTGCATGCTTCTGTGCCATTCAGCAGAACCGGGATTATCAGTGTCTTATAGATTTTTATCTACGTAGTTCGAGAGAGGGCTCTACTTCTAATATGCTTGCTGAACCCAAAGTAGCAGCGATTAGCAAGCGTGATTCTTCGTCTGATCTCTCGGCTGACGTTGTTGTCGCTGGTAATTTCTGTTCCCAGATAGACGAAGTTTTCTACAATATTGAAATTGAAATTCTCCATACTCACAGACCATACAAGACGCGCTGATGGTTTGCGAGTGGACACCAAGTCCACTCGCAAACCATCTGAATAGGTGTATAATGCTACTAAAAAAAAAAACAAATTATTAGTCAAACCGCATAATGTGAAGCACACATAGAGGCCTGTTCAGATTTCACTTTCGCGAAGATTTTGCGAAAGTTAACTTGACAAAATGCTTTATTTTCCACGTTTTAGGTGAATTTTTTGATTTGCTTTCATTTAATTTAATAAATATATATTTATATTTAGTTAACATGTATGTTTTTTTTTCTTCTTTTTTCAGTAATATGAATAAAAAAGGACAGCATAACTTGATTGTGTCTAAAGGTATATTGACTATGAACATAGAAAGTCCGACGGTTGTAGAATGTCTTTTGGAAACCAACATCGAACCAGAAGTGCGAGCACTCTGGGTATATCATCTGGATCTGTATGACATTAATAAACTTTGTTATTATTTGTTTAATTTAAATTTTCAATTTTTTTTTTTTTTTATATAGAAGATGCTTGAAATTAGAGAATCAGTAGTAAGTTTAGTATACATTTAATGTAAAAATAACTTTTCATTTGATTACATTGCAGCAAACAAGTTATGGAGACTTTAAATTTTGATTCCGAAGATTCTTCATTCGTTGACGAGGTAATATTTTATTTATTTTTATTTTATTAACCCAAAAAAAAAAAATAAGAAAATCTCTTTATAAAAAGTCCTCCGGCGCATATTCAACAAGCTACTGCCGTGATTTGCTAATAAAGTAAGTTAATATCCTTAAATAATCATATGTACAATATATTGAGGTGTTGGAATTAATTTTAAAGGTATTTTTTCGATTTTTAAGCATTTATTTAAAAAAAAATGCTACAATGTATATTTTTCAAGGTATTGCCCATCGTTAGCTACAACATTTTTCCACCTTTTTGGCAGCATATGGACTTTGCGTCGGAAGAACGGCTCGTCTTTTCATACAATCTACGAATCGAACCATTTTTTGGTATCCTCGTAAAAAGGAAAGCGCTGGCAGGCAAGGGCGCGGGTCATTGATCTGAACAAGTGGTTGTCAGAAGGGGCTATGTCTGGGTTATAAGGCGGGGGCGGGGGTGTAGCACATTCCAATTCAACGCCTCCAACGTTTCCTTGACGATTCTTGCAATATGTGGCCGAGCATTGCCATATTGACATATTCCGGCCGTTTTTTGCTTCAATGCTCGGCTCAATTGTATCAATTGTTGTTGGTAATGTTGACCAGTGATGGTTTGGTTAGGTTGCAGCAGCTCATAGTACACAACACCCTTTTGAACCTACCAAATACAGAGCATGAACTGGGCACCATGAATATTCGGCTCGGCCGTCGATGTTGATGCATGGCCGGGTGGTCCCCATGATTTTTTTCGCTTTGGGTTGTCGTAATGGATCCACTTTTCACCGCCGGTAACAATACAAAAAGCTCTTCCGATTATGGTATTGGAGCAGATGTTCTCAAGTGAAAAATCTCCTTTCGACGTCACTTGGTTCCAATTCGTACGGCAGCCAATTTCCTTGTTTTTGAATCATTCCCATGGCTTTGACGCGTTTGCCAACGCTTGATAAGTCAACCCCCAATGATTCTGACAATTCTTGAAGGGTTTGACACGGATCTTCGTCGAGTAATGCTTCCAATTCTTCAACTTCAAAGTTTTGGGGCTGGCCCGGACGTTCTTTGTCCTCCGTATAAAACTTTAAACAGACGAAACCAGTACTTACAAGTTGAAATCAATGGAGCATAGTTCCCGCAAGCCTTACAAAGCGTACGATCAGCTTCAGCTGCTTTTTTCTTCAAATGAAAGCACAAAAGCAAACCTTCGCGCAAATTGCGTTTTGTTGGAACAAAAGTCGACATGTTCACAGAGCAAAAAAAATATGTTGTTTACACTTCAGTGGAATGACACATTGAGGTGGAATGAAAATTGAAGCTTATGAAAGTAGGCTTTCACATGAATATAGTCACAGGTTTACTTGATGCGATTTAGTGCTAGTTACGCCATCTCTTATGAATCCTTTAAAATTAATTCCAAATATAATTAACTTCATTTTTTTTTTCATTGCAGTATGAGCTGCGATTTAAAAATGGAATAGTAAGTAATATACGTATATATAATTCTGTTCCGGTTCTCACTTTCGCCAAGACTTTGCTAAAGTGGTTTCGATAAAATGTTTGAATTAACTTGGAATGGATCAACTGCAATTGATATTACTCCAGGCATGTGAATTCCAATAGGGAAACAAACTCAAACGTGAAATATTTAACATATTGAATAATTTTTCCAAAAGTGAGATCCGGAACAGATCTGATAGTTTTTATCTTATAATCAAACAAAAAGTCAAAATTAAACTAAAACCATTGCAGCAAATTATTCCAGCGTATATTGATTTTCCCAGAAAACGAGGACTTGGACAAGCCAGATTAAATATGAGTTTTCCAAGTCTGTTCAACTACAACAAAAAAAGTTTGTTTAAACATTACCATCGACAGCTAATTAATTGTTAAATAAATGTTTAAGTTATTGTTTGGGACACAAAATGTAACTGCTTTTATTAATTGTAGTAGTATTCTCCCAATTCTTCGGATGTATTCGAAGTTCAAACGTACTGTATGTAGAAACATTGGTCCAACACCAGTGTCAAGATAAATGGTATAATTCGGTGTGTTGAGAGCGATGTGAAATGTTTTTTTTTTTTTTTCAACAAAAAACTATATTGTCCACTTCATCATAGGGAATGCTACCCAATACTTCACAATGCAACCTTACTGTCCCTCAGCTTTTGTTGTAAATGTATATCATACTTCATATTTGCCGTGAGCAGTACTCCAAAGTATTTATATTCTTTTATTACCTCTTGAGCTGTACCGTCTAAGCGCTACTTTTCACTCAAAGCGTGTCTACCTCCTCTTTCTCTTACAACCACCATTCTTCGTTTGTTAATTGAAAAATTCCAAGTTGGACAGTATCAACAGTGTAGACCATCTTTTGTAAAATGTCAGACGTAATATACAAATATTAGGTTTTCTCTATTGAACGTGCCAAACACTGCCTTAAAGTCTATTGAGAAAAATTACGTTTTTGGCTTTCTAGACGGTAGCACAAAATTACTGTCAATGCTGGAGTACCCTTTCCAGAAACCAAACTGGTTATCACTAAGCAGTTGATGTTTGTTCACGTAGTTCGTAAGTAGATTGATGAGAACGTCTTCAAAACTATATTTTGAATCGATATGCCTCTATAGTTTCGTATCTTTGGAAGCCCCTTTCTTAAACATAGGCTACAGAATGATTTTCCGGAAGCTATTAGGTGTGTGTACAATATCATATATTGTATTAAATGCATCCTTTAGATATTCCATGAATAGCAGTGGAGAATTCATAAAAAGAACCATACGATGGCTTTGATCACAAGTATAAACCAGACATTTTCTGCTCGATTAGAGAGTGACTCTAGGAATTCCGAATGCAACAATTTCCTTTTCTTTCTGTTGTCAATAGATTTTTAAGTCAAGAACTTAAATATTGTTTCAACATCTTTTCAGAATTCGAACACCGGCATCGCCTAGTTTCATATATGTATGCTGTCTTATGATACCATATTTTAAACATTTGTAGGCTTATCTCTTTAACGAAGCATCTAATGGTCCATTAAATAACGTAGATTATGGTTGATTTCTTCGTTTTAACTACACATTTTGATATTTTTACTGAAGTACAATTGTTCTTCAATATATATTTCTCAATTTCTTATAAACACCTAAACCTCCACATAGCACATGGGGGTACTATTTCCATACCACTTGTTTCTTCCATAATCCAGTGACATAAAAATTACAATTTTTTTTCCAAATTTTTATTACGTTTAAATCAATATACACGATATACGATTAACTTTGGATAAACTTTAAGACTCCAAAATGTCTTCGCTAACGTTTCGATCTTGTGGTGGTATTGTGTTGATGTGGTGTTCTTATCTGAAGAGTGAACACAATTTTAATTTGATGTGAATCTGAGGATCTACGCAGTCGCTGACCGCTCTTATTGTTTATTAAACTTACGAGCTAATTTTCAACAATTATTCATTGTATGTATTTTATACTTTGTGTGGTTATAGACTGTAATTCAACTTCAAACAACTACATGTGATATTCATTCTTTTTTATATCGAAACTGTTTCGTTTTAAAACATTCAGAAGATAGATAATTTAGTAATAAATTATGATACGAGTGTGTAGAGTATACTAGTAACATCTAAATAGAAAGTAAAGACAGCAATGTTTGACTTATAAAGATGATTTTGTGCGCATAATGCTATTATGCGCCTAGAAACGAACTCACGACTAATTTTAAGCCATTATAACATTCAAATTTGATTTGGGTATTTTTTTTTTTTATACTCCGTTTTTTTTTGTATTGGTGCGCTTCTTATCATTTTTGGAGTCTCGTGTTGGTGGTAGTGTTGGAATTTCAATGAGTATGTGCTTACTGTGGCTTTCTGAAGTTCTTGCCAGCGAATTTAGCCTTAGCACCGAGTTCCTCCTCAATGCGGAGAATCTGGTTGTACTTAGCCAAACGCTCTGAGCGGCATGGCGCACCAGTCTTAATCTGACCGGTCGACAGACCAACAACCAAGTCACCAATGAAGGTATCCTCAGTCTCGCCGGAACGATGCGACACCATGGTGCCCCAGCCGTTCTTCTTGGCAAGCAGATGCGCCTCAATGGATTCGGTAACGGTACCGATTTGATTGACCTTCAGTAGCAAACAGTTGCAAGCCTTCTTCTCAACAGCGGTGGCAATGCGCTTGGGATTGGTGACAGTCAAATCATCGCCGACAATTTGAATCTTGGTGTTGGCAGTCAAATCGGACCAGGCATCCCAATGATCCTGATCGAAGGGATCCTCAATCGAGGTGATGGGGAAGTCCTTAATGAACTCCTGGTAAAGCTCAGCAAGCTTGGCAGGTTCCAGCCACTGCGACTTATCGCTGTTCTCGTTCTTGAAATCCAAATCGTACTTGCCATCACGGTAGAATTCCGAAGCAGCAACATCCATGCCGATTTCGATCTAAAATGCAAGCGTTTTAAATTTTATAACACAAACCATTTCTAATTGTACGCTACCTTGCCAGTGTAGCCAGCCTTCTCGATGGCGTCAGTAATCAGGCAGAGTGCCTCCTTGTTCGACTGAATATTGGGTGCGAAACCACCCTCATCACCGACTGCGGTGGCATCCAAACCGAATTTAGCCTTAATGACATTCTTTAGATGATGATACACTTCCGAGCCCATTTTCATGGCTTCAGTGAAGTTAGCAGCGCCGGTTGGCAGAATCATGAATTCCTGCATGGCCAACTTGTTGCCAGCGTGGCTGCCACCGTTGATGACATTGAATGCGGGCACGGGCAAAATGATTTCCTTGTTACCGGCCAAATCAGCAATGTGTTGGTACAGCGAAACACCCTTCTTGGCAGCACCAGCCTTAGCAACGGCCAAAGAAATGCCAAGAATGGCATTTGCACCGTACTTCGACTTGTTCTCTGTGCCGTCAAGTTTAAGCATCAATCCATCGATGCCCTTCTGATCGGTGACATCCAAACCAGCTTTAACCACCTCTGGACCAAGTGAATCGTTAACATGGCCGACAGCCTTCAACACGCTCTTGCCGTGATAGTTCTTCTTGTCACCATCACGCAATTCAAGTGCCTCGTGCACGCCAGTGGAGGCACCAGATGGCACAGCAGCACGGAAAAGACCATGCTCAGTTACGAGATCGACCTCAACGGTGGGATTGCCACGTGAGTCGTAGATTTGACGTGCGTGAATACTTTTGATGGGCATTGTTTCACAAGAGCTGCAAGAGAAAAGTGAATGAAATTATAAGAAAGTTTAAAAAAAGAAAAAAAAACAGCGAAAATTTAAACTAAGCCCGTACTCAGGTCGATTCAACAAGTTTTCTTTCACTATTCTCTTTGACAATCTTTATTTAGAGTAGTAGGAAACATTAATGCATCGTTTGAAGACTATGTACAGAAGGGGCAACATGTCCGATAAAGATATTTTCAGCAGTGTGTGTGGAAAGTTGTGGAGTTCAGGCTATCTCAAGTGATTTTATGCGCATACATATGTATACATTTAAATCTAATTGCCAAATAAATGTGTGATGTAAATTCCTTCTATTTTTACAGTTTCAAAAAAGGATAAAGAAGAACTGGTCGATGCTGATAAGGTTTTACATACATAGGTTAGGTTAGAATGGTTGGGTGAGTTACAATCGCCCAGCCAGCTCTTAGGACGCAAATGCTACTTCGCTTAATTTAAGACCTCTTGATTAAAAGTATCAGATATGTCATTTAGTAAGTAGGCCCCCAGATGCCTGAATCCTTTCTTGAACAGTCCGGGACAGTGATATAGATGTTGATGGACAGTTTTGGGGTTCCTCGCAATTATCACAGCTTCTTCAGAAGTGTTGAGAGGAGGCCTTTTACATACATATGTATATTGGGACGAATTTATATAGTACTATACTAAAGGGTGTTTTTTTTCAAAGCAGGTAAGTTGTTCGATGTGGCAACACTCATAAAGTTTATTGTTTATCGAAAATCCAAATGCATGTTTACATGTGGATGTACATAATTGTTTGGCGAATCATACTTCAATTACAAAAATTTCAGTAATTGAGCGCTTGAATTGTTAAATGTTGATCCACTTATTCGCCGCAAGATTTTGTTCAGTGATGAGGAACCTTCTGCATCAGTGGGTTTGTCAACAAAAAAAAAAATGATTTGCATTATCGGGCCATACTTCCTCAAAAAACATAGAAAATGACAATGGCACCCGATAGCACCCAAATATTTAGCTTTATTAATGAAATTGAAGATTTTGAAAAAACAAAAATTTCAGTGTATATTCAGTGTAATTGTATCTTTAAAAAAAAACCCTGCATTAACTGATATATAGATATTTCAAGCCTCATTTTATGCTATTAAATTGATATTAAAAAATAATATTAGCTACCTATATATACATATATATTGTATAGGGTGCTGTCTCAGGATTTGCGCCGGATTTGATTTTTAAATAAAAAACTTGTTTTTCTTTAAATTTATGAAACTTTTATTGAAACATAAAGTAGACATCATGAGGTTATGTATGGAATAACACATCAGATAAATAGCTCATCGGGCATTGTTAAAAAAACAACAACAAGAAAATGCCGATTTTGAAGACAAAATCATTTTTAGTGACGAGGCTCATTTTCATCTCAATGGCTTCGTTAACAGGCAAAATTGTCACATTTGGGGCTCAGAAAATCCACGGGTGATTTATGAGAAACAAATGCATCCACAGCGTATCACTGTTTGGTGTGGATTTTTGTTGGAGGCATCATCGGTACATTTTTCTTTGAAAATGAGGTAGGTCAAACACAAACCGTTAATGGTGTTCGTTATCGTGAAATGTTAACCAGTTTTTTTTTACAGAAACTTGAAGATATTGATGTGGAGGACATGTGGTTTCAAGAAGACGGTGCCACATGCTATACAGCAGGAGAAACAGTTCAATTACTGCATCAGTCATTTCCCGGTCGTGTCCTCTTGCGTTTTGGTGACCAGAATTGGCCGCCTAGATCATGTGATCTGACGCCTCTAGACTTTTTTCTTTGGGGTTTTTTTGAAGTCACAGGTTTATGTGAATAAGCCCACGACACGCCAAGCATTGAAAGAAGAAATTACACGCTGCATCAATGAAATACCGCAACATTTTGCAAAACTTCACGAAAACAGCGCGTATATGCCAGCAAAGCCGAGGCGGCCTTTTACCCGATGTGTTATTCCATACATAACCTCATGATTTCTACTTTGTATATACATATGTATAAATACATATAATAATATATATGTGCATGTATAGCTAACTTAGGTATGTACAACTGTTGTGGGCGTATATGTGTATATGTACTTACATACATACATACACATATGGACATGCAGTCACGTAAAGTCAACCACCTACCGGCATGTGAAAAAAATTAAATATAAAACTATAAAACTTTTTTCATATGCAGCGTAAAAATGCATTTAAAAAAAAAATAAAAAAAATAAACTAAAAGAAACTCGGCATGCGGCAAATATATTCCGTAAATAGCTTTCAAGTTAATGTCACCCAACACCTCCTTCCCTCCTGCCCAGAAGCTTAAACAGCAGCGTTGTCGCTTTGCGTTACGAATGACCTCTCACGTTGTGCATAAAGGTCATAGCTGCTGAGGCGCTTGTAGAAAGCCGGAAAAAAAATTTTCCTATGCAAATTTAAACTGTTTGTTGAAATCTAAAACTATTGTCATTGTTAATTGAGCTAATATTACACAGATTTAAACAATTGTTGCAAAAAAAAAAAAAATAAATAAACGAAAAAGAAAATCAATAGCTAAACTGAGCTACTAAGAGAGGTGTTAGATAACGCGCGCTGCTAAATAAAATTCAAGCAAATTTTTGGCACGAAAATTTTATTATTGTTTTTCATTTTTGTGGTATCTCTGTCTTAATTGCACGCATTTTGAACTCTAATTTGTATATGTATATATACATATGTATTATTAGTATATATATTACTACTCACCAATGTCTGATAATATTTATCTTATAGATTGTCGATGGCTTCGATGCTTTTGTTGCTGCTGCTCTTAGCTGCGGCGATGACTGCTGAAACGAGACTGATTGATTCGTTTTTCGCAATACTGAGCTAACAGCTCTTTTAACGAGTAAAGCCGCCAATGCTGGAACTGGTAAGTTTGTAATGGCAAGTATGTATATACTTTTTTGTGTTTAGTTTCTTCCAGGTTTCAAGTTGTGCCGCTTTGTGGAAACTATTCGCAGCGCTGGACTGGATCAGATGTTGTCGTTATTTGTTATGTTGTTGGTATGGAGAAAGTGACCTTCGCACAAGG
>JAWNNQ010000716.1:0-7500 GCA_035044765.1 Leucophenga montana
TTATGTACACAAGTAACAGACGTATTGCTAATAGCTCGTAAAAAGAAAGAAAAACAGATTTGTTTTAAACCTTAACATAAGTAGGGTTTATATGTTGCTAACTTTAAAAGAAGTTGGGATGTAAACATTAAAATACGACTATATGTTAGTAGTCCAAAGAGTTCAAGTTATTTAAAGAATACTTTTTTCATACAAAAACAGATTGTCGGCAGTTTGGTCATGGCCTTTGCGTTTAATATAAACTGAAGAGATATTTTGGGAAAACAGCAGTTCAAAATTTCTACTAAGACGCACACAGATATTGGAATTTCATCATGATATTTGATAATATGTTTTGTAAAGATGCTGGGACATTACTGATTGTATTTACTGTAAAGGACGCATACTCGAGTTGAAAATCGTCAATAATGTATCGATATACATATGTATGTATATTTATTCAAAAAACTATCGTGGAGCTATATCAAAATTATGCGTAGATCGCAGCCAGAATTTTTTATATTGAAAAATAGATCGTGAGTTATATTGATATATGTATTTCTTAACTTGGAAATATTGACAAATACATATTGACAAAAAAAAAAAAACGAAAAAATCATTTTTAAACTTTGTTTCTAGTCATAAAAAGTCTCCATACCAACTTTGAAAACAATATATCAAAGATAGAGGGAAGAGGGCGGACATGGCTAGATCGACTTTTCATGCTAATCGCTAATATATACTTCATGAATAGTTTTATTTTTTTGTTTTTTTTTTTTTTTTGCGAAAATTGCAATAATACTATTTACACTTTGTGTGAAAAGTATAAAAACTCGACAAGGTATGCCTAGATTTGCCTCCAAATTTGGCTTTCTACATACTAAAAAGAATGGTAAATCATTTTTCAAGCATTATATAGAATTGTACCAAAAATAAAAAAATATTGCGAACTAAATTTGTTTTATACCGGTAAAAGAGTTGCGAGTTATGAAGTTTCAAGCAACACCTGTAGCAGCGTGGTACCCAGACAGTCTATACCGTATTATATATATATATATATATATATATATATATATATATATATATATATATATATATATATATATATATATATATATATATATATATATATATATATATATATATATATATATATATATATATATATATATATATATCTCATATATATATATATATATATATATATCTCTATATCTCTATATATCTCTATATATCTATATCTATCTATCTATATATATATATATATATATATATATATATATATATATATATATATATATATATATATATATATATATATATATATATATATATATATATATATATATATATATATATATATATATATATATATATATATATATATATATATATATATATATATATATATATATATATATATATATATATATATATATATATATATATATATATATATATATATATATATATATATATATATACACCCTTTCAAATAAACTTTATGCCAATTTAATCGCATGCGACTAAATTAGCATAGGGCTTATTTAAAAGGGCTTGTTTCAGTCTTTAATTCCTGATAAAAGCGAAGCTTGTACCACCTCAGGATTTTAACAACCACCCCCCCCCCCCCCTTTTTAAAAACCTGCCAAAAAAAGGAATGTTTTTCCTTAGACAAAACCACACCCCCCGCTGTAAGGGAGCAACGGAAACGAGTCGTAATAAAATGTTTTTGAACCCAGATTCGTGTTAAGCACGAAAAATCGAATTTGCAGGGCAGTGTAATTTTTCGAAATTTTATCTCATTTGATTTTGAAATTTTTTCGTGTTATTTCGTGCCACAGTACTCTTGTCTTGCACACACGATACACGGACGAAGCTTATTTAACTCTTCGCGAACACGCACGAAGTTCAACTGTTGTGCAAGAACATATCACGGCCAATCTCCACTAACCGCAATAAGCTCAAACGGACATTCGTTAGTTTTAATTTCTTTTTGAACCCAAAAACAGTATTCGGGCGTGAGTAGCAATAACAAACTAATAGAACCAGCCCTGAAATGATTACATAGTTCACATGTCCATATCTAGTCATTAAAACTGTTAGCCTATTCACAGATTGTCTAATCGTTTTAACACACGAAAATTTCAAAACAAGCAACATTAAAACGTATTTGCATACGTTAACGTGTATTGAGAGAATTCCTAATAGTCTCAACATTTTCAAAGTACGATATAGCAAAATATTTACGTATTCTATAAATGTTTTTTACAGACTTCTCCAAGTGATGGATTTCCTAGTGTTGTTTGCAATGACTGTCGTAACAAATTGGAGAACTTTTGGAAATTTCGTGCAATGGCACTTAAAGCAAATACTACTTTGGAGGCTTTTGTTAATTATTCGGAAAATGCAAATGAGAAAACAGCTGTATGGTTATAAACTTCTTTCCTAATTCATAAATAATTGTATCTGTATTTTTTAGGAGTCCCTTGACTTAGAATTGAAACTGGAAACCATATTGAAGTCTTCATCGGAAGCGATTGCTGCAAAAGCATTAACCGAGCTGAGTAAATCAAAAAGTATAATAACAAGCGAGTTCGATTGCAAAAATTCTTCGGATGAGGATCGGAACAATGATATCGAATTGAAAAACAGTTTCAATATAAGTTGTCGCCAAATTGAATCAGAATCTCCCACACAATCTATAGTGGATCAAAATTTGGAAAGTAGAATTACAAAAACAATTTTATTGACCAAGACTAATGACAAACATCTGATGAAACATCAAGCTAATGCCACGGAAACGAATATGCAGCAGCATTTGGAAACTGCTGCTGTGCTTATGGATATAAGTAAAAAAATTGTTATATCCCCTCCGTGCTCGAATCCTCAGTCCCCATGTCTTTCTGCGATGACGGATGGAAGTATTAAAAGTTCTGTGATAACGAAACGTCCATCAAATGATTTGGAAATTCACGATGGTGTTGAAATAGATTTAACCGTTAAGAAGCAAAGATCTAATTATTCAAACCAGCGACAAGATTTATCTCCAATTAATCACTTTAGACAACCTTTAAGGCTCGAAATGCATTCACAAACATCAAAGCTAGACTTAGAAAATAAAAATTTCAGTATTAACGTAATAAATGAAAATGACCGATCAAGTAATCATCAGTCCATTAAAAAACTGAAAGACGCGTTTGATCACAAAGAGTCGTTTACTGACTCCGATGGAAGCTCCGATTCTGATCGATTAGAAATGGATGTGACATCTGTTCCTAATGAGCTCAAGTCACCTGATAGTGTTAATTCAGACCATGGCACAGACGCTGCAACAACTCAACTGTGGCAAGCCTTAGCGCGTTCAGCAGGTAAGTTATTTATTATAGAATACTATCTACAATGGTATCTAACTCAGCATAAAATCAAATTTTAAATACAAACCTATCTTTAGTTATTTGAGGGTATTTTGGTTAAAAATCACAATTTTGTCGATTGTTTTTTACGAGTTTTTCGCTCATATTTTGCCAGTAGTCCGCATATCATTTGCGATGCTTACACAAAGAGGAAGTTCATGTTAGTATTAGTAGTTTTTGGAAATCCTATGGTATAATGTACCAATAAAAAATGATCCCACGGTAAACATTGAAGATTGAATTTTTTTTTTTTGATTTTATAATGAAGCTTATTTCTATGTAGTCGTCATTCTCA
The DNA here is from genome assembly GCA_035044765.1 of Leucophenga montana. Taxonomy (NCBI): domain Eukaryota; kingdom Metazoa; phylum Arthropoda; class Insecta; order Diptera; family Drosophilidae; genus Leucophenga; species Leucophenga montana. Next base: position 3,691 of record JAWNNQ010000716.1, read on the forward strand.
ACTTTCAAGTTAAGATCAGTGTTTGCGTGTAAAACTACAAGCACTTGATAACAAGTAGCAGATAACTGATACTCGTATGCGAAGAAATTTGCCAAATTGAACAATAATTACACATTTACAACTACCAGTGCCTCATTCAGACAATATTGAGGTTCGAAAATCTCCATGTCCAACTAAGAATTATATCCCACCAATAATTAATTGCGTACCTGACTTGACTCATCATTCTCGATGTATCAACCGTGTGAAGCGGAAGAACCTTGTTGTGACCATATAGAGATTTTTCAGCGCGTAAATTGTTGTAAATGCAAGCGCTTTATTTTGCACATCATCTCCTATCAGTAAATATCTTGTCAAAGGATGTGATACCCAAAAATTGGTATCGTAAAAGAGGAATGATTGATTATTCAAAAATAAAGTTTGGAAGCAGTATTCTGTATACAGATGATACCCCAAATTCTGTGCTAATTGCCATGCGCATCAATTCAAAGGAACCATATGAATCCACGAAATTGATTTTGGATAGTATTAGCTATACGCAGCATCAATAGAAAATCTGTGCGGATTTGATGCTTCCATTGCTTTCTGGTTTCCAGACTGGCTACATAAAAAATATGTGGTTTATGTGTCACTGGGACTTAGGATACCGTGTAAACTAGTATGGAATGCGAGATTAGGTGCTTAACATTCCACTTCTCTTAATGGAAAGTATATTGTTAACGCCTCTTCACATCAAATCGGGAATTGTGAAAAATTATATAAAATCATTAAATCGTATGGTGGCTTTTATTAAGGCCGCTTCACTTACATATACTAATAGCGTATTCTGACATGTTTGGTCATTATAGATAGATGTCAGACCATATAAAGCATATATATTCTTGATCAGCATCGGAAGACAAGACGATATAGACATGACCGTCTGTCCGACTGACTGTCTGTTAGATCTCGGAGACTATAATAGATAGGAACATCATGTTTGGATATATACTCTATTTTCCCCCTCTTTCAGCGTTATTTTTAATTATATTTATCATTAATTCTAATAAAATATACCGCATATGTTCAGATCGGACAAACACGGTGGAGGGTATCTCGAAGTTTATCTTTCTTGCTTAAGATTATCTAGCCGAAAAAAATTCTAAAATAGAAAAAAATTATTTTAAATCCTCTTAACTAAAAAACAAAACAAAAATTTGTATACACAAAAAAGTTTTTTTTTTTAAATTAAAACTGTTTTAAAAAAAAATGTTCGTCACACCACTAGTATCCCCATTAAACAGTTTATTTATAGAAGCATGTGAAAAGTGGGATTGTTGCAGCTTCGATTCTACCGAAGATAATAATTTTTCTTCTTGGTTATGAAATATTAACTTAAGTGTTTATATGATTTATCTTTAAGCCAAAACAAGAGAAGATAGCAAAGCTTCGGAGCTGCTGAGATGCATGATAAATCAATCGTTTGTGTTTCCTGCTCCGCCAACTGTCAGACTATCGGCAGAACATGTACCTGAGCAACCAATAGCCCTATTAAAGGTAAGCATTGGTCGTCCATTGAGTATAAACTTAATTTTTCTTTTGATTGCAGGACACTACTGATGTTCATTCGCCTAAACATAAATCTTGCCGAAGGAAACAGAGTTATCCTGTAAAAGCAGACAGTGGAGAGGCAGCGAACATTCAAGTAGCCAAATGTATTACCACTGACGTCCTTTGTAGTACTATGTCGGATATATCAAGAGATAAAACGGTGATATAAAAAAAATTTATGTATATATTATATAGTATAATATTGCGGGAGCACAGTTACTTTTTCGTATCTATATATTTTTATACTCTTCACACAGAGTGTAAATAGTATTATAATTTAGTCACAACGCCTCAGAGACTACATAAGTATAATAGCATAAGACTAGTCAATCTTGCCATGCCCGTCTATCTGTGTGTTCCTACCCGCCCTATTCCCTCAATCTTTGAAATATTGGTTGGAAAGTTTATATAACCAGAAGCAACACAACCGCCAAAATGATTTAATATAAAAATGGTATATCTCTTTACAAAATCACTTGAATTTTTTTTTTTTAGTGAACATGTTTGAGTTAAAGAAATTATTTATTGCTTTTTTTTTAAATTGGTCAACTACATACAAAAGGTGAACTCCATAGACTAATAAAACGTACAAGACAAGAAAATACGGTCACCAAACTTAACAGTGGGTAGTTTCGGGTCCATTATGGGGCTAGGGTGGATGTCGAAAAACGGGTACGAATTCGAATATTTTGCGGAGGCGGGTGCGAATACGGATTTCTTATTAAGAAGAAATCGTACCATGTTTAAAAGTTTTTTTATACGAAAATATTTGTAGCTGTGTTTATTTATTGGGTTTGTTGAACTGTCAAAAAAATTTAAATGTATGTAACATAGTGAAGAAAACATTGGAGACCCCATAATGAATATATATTCATGATCAGCGCGGCAATACGTGTCGATTTAGCCATGTCTTATGCCATATATGAGAGAAAAGTTCTCTGTTTAGCGAAGACTTAGACAAACCACACTCTCAGTAAAGACTCTCCAGATGTGGACACAAGTGTAATTTAAACTCGCAACCGATTAAGCGCATTGGTAAAACGGCAAATTCAATTAGCATTTTTTTTAAAATGTTTTTTATAATTTTATAGTATGTTGACTTGCCTCAAAAATGTATTAGCAAAATTTGGAGGCATATCAATGCCTACTAGGAAAACAAATATGGCTTTTTTACGATATAATATATTCGAGCACCTCCACTACTTCTTTTTTATGCTTTTCACACAAAAGGTGAATAGTATATTTTTTTGTAACGAAGTTTGTGATCAGCTTGACAACAAGAGTCTATTAAGCCATGTTCGTCTATTTGTCTGGGTGTGAATATGGCAACTTCTTCCTCAGTTTCCATCCGATCTTACTAAAAATCAGTGTGGAGATCCCTTTGGTCTTGCTTTCGATATTTTCAAATCGGATGCCACTTTTCCTTTAATGGTAGCCCCTTACAAACTAACATCCCTTTATTAATTTTTGTAACAAAATCTGTTCAACTAAGCAATTTTTATTGCAATTTCTACCGTTGTTTAATTTTGGGAATGTAGCTTAGATGATTTTTTTTTGTGCGAATTCTAGCGTTCCGAGTAGAGATTAGCACGGGGCGGAAAAATGTGAGATTTGGGACAACTGTTATCTCGTGGAATTCAATGACAAGCTTATTGATTTTGTGTTTCACGACATGCAACACAACTCTTAATAAGACCCCCATAAAGTATATATCTTTAGCATCAAAAGGCGAGTTGATATAGATATGTCCATCTCTTCCTTCGTATGTGTAAACAACGAGATCTCGGACAACTATAAAGGAAAACTATATACGGCCACCAAACTTGGATATTTAGTTTCGCCTTTTTATAATAATTGTTATATATGTATTTAAATATTGGAATTCATTTTGAACACATTTCTAATGATTTAAATAAGTTGAAATTGGACATGCTCATGTGGATCCCATGACAATACAATATATTATATAAATTTTCATGGTCAAAACTATACCACTGATGATCAAAAATAAAAATATTAATGAAAAAATTTCATAAGGAATCATAGCAATCATTCCAAGATTGTTCGTTTTATAATATTGTAATAAATGTTTGCATTCAAAAAGTTTTGATCTTTAAGCTCCATACTGAGATCAATGAAAATTGTTGATATCAATAAAACTAAAAAAACCTTGTCACAAACAACAATCAAAAAAATTCGGTACGCACTGTTTTTCATCGA
>JAWNNQ010000717.1:0-29022 GCA_035044765.1 Leucophenga montana
CTAGATTAAGTAAGAAAATAAAGTGCAAACTTCAGCACACGAACTTCTTGGGTTGATTCATAGACATGTCTAATCTGTTAAAATGTTTCAATGATCTTTATTGCTTATCATAATCATCATGTCTTTTCGAAAGCCTCTATAAAGCATCTCTTTCACGCTCATTTTGCGGCGTACAATTTTGCTTTAAGATTTTCCAGACACCTCAAAATTCTACTTTGTGGATCTCCTCAAAGTTTAAGCAGTTCGAGACCAGTACTTAGCGGTATAAATCTTTCTGCACTTTGAAAAGCGTGCATACAATCAGATATTGTCACAATATTTTAGAATTCTGTTGATGGATCTAGCGATGAGTGATTGCTGCTACAATTATTTCTAATATTTTGATTATTTTGAAAGACTTTCTTCATTTGTTCATGTACTTGCTGTATTTTATGAAGTCTTTTATATTCTATAGTCATATTACACACCAGTGCATACCTGCTGAGTTTAACAAAGAGTCCCAAAATTAAACTGTATATGTACTTATATTGAAATTCATTACGTCAAATATGATTTTCGAACTATTGGCTATATTCCTCACCATTTACAGGCCATTTCTTGATGTACTTAGCGCTATAGGATGCAAATTCCATCATCCGTATCCATGCATGCAAGGGATTTACTATTTATTGAAGTGCTCCAGGTTTTGGTACTTATGATGTGATATGGGAAGACCCAACCGTCAAAGAGACCAGATGCTAGCATAAATAAGAGCCAACGTAGCTTAAACCACTTTTAGGTTATGTTGTACTAAAAACATTTCATAACAACATAATACCTACACAACGAATACTTTTTCGATAAGTTATCACATTTTATTTTAAAATTTGTTGCTTTTTCGTATCTTCTTGATCTACAGTCACTTGGTGTTGTAGCTAAAATCATTTATATATTATATACAATTACAAAATAAAATCACATATACGGAAGTGTCACAGAAATCACTTTCACCTCAAAATCATCAATTTTCATTCATGAAACTAAATTTAGTGAAAAAATTAATAAAATTTAATGATTTTTTTGGTGAAATAGATTCCTATTTCACCTCGTTAGAATTTTCTTCATAATCATACTGCAAATACCTCGAGCTTTATTTTACAGGGTTCAAATGTCGGATTGTTTGGGTATTTGTGAATTACGAAGACTTATAAATGATTTTAGCTAAAACACCACGTGTGTGTAGACCAAGAAGCTCAGTCATAACCACAGAGATGAGAAAAAAATAGTTAGTTGGTATTAGAAGTGAGTTTGAGCTGCGTTTTTTGTCGTGGCACATCGTGTCACTCGTATGCAGAAATTTGTTTTTAGGCTATAACTTTTAGTGGTCCAATTCGAGCCTGAGATTGACGTATGATTTATTTGAAAATATTTCATGCAATGTAATTACAACGACATTATTTTTGATGTTCCTAAGGAATATATGCACCCTATTGAGTCTGTTGTGATTCATTCTGCAGTGATATACATTTCTATAAATATAGTAGATATGCCCTTTTGCTCAATGTTTACAGAGTATCAATTTTGTGTACGGTTCACATTGAGTCTGAATAGTATAATTTAATCACATTGTTTGCAACACCTTAAAGGTACCTTGTAGACGAGTCGATCTATCCATGTCCGTGTGTCTGGTTGTACGCTCCTGTCCGTCTTGCCGCTCAATTTTTTAAATATTTAATTTAAATATTTAATGGTATAAAAATTACCGTGAAGGTGTAGCTTCCATACAAAACCATTGTGTACTTATTTTGTTCCATAAAACATGTTTGTATCAAAGGAATTATTAATGTTAAAATAATAATTGTTTTTAAATTGATCAACTACATACAAAAGGTGAATCCAATTAATAATAGCATATATTGTATAAATTGTAAACTAATTTTAGTAAATACATATATGAGGCATCGCAGGCTCAGTTGTCTTGCATGCGACGATGGCATTAATAAAACTCATTTTATTGACTTTTAACTTTCGTTATGGAGACCTGACACTTGATTAACATTTGCTGTAATAAACTATATAGGTAGTTAGTTAAATGATATTTGCATAAAAAATATTATTGTACAAAAGAAGGCCAACGTATGTATAAATATAAATAAATATCATACATTATACAGCCGCTCCTCTCCACATAGATCGACCGCTACATTCAAAATTTCTTAAAATTTAGTTTTTCATCATTTTTCATGCCCAACAAAAATTTTTCATCAAAAAAATTGAATTTTATGCAACATGAATGAATAAAATTACATATTAAAAATTTTTAAATCTCAGCATTCCTTCAAAATTTTGAAAGCTAAAGTAAAACAAGCTAAAGTAAAACAACAGCCGAGCGATAAGGGCTAGTGTGAAGAGTATTAAATCTTCGATTCTACCAAAGTTAATGATTTTTTTTTTTTCATGTTGCACCGTGTCGTCTCGTGTCTGCTTGCACGTGCTTGTTCGTAGTCACTTATTTCGTCCTCTTGTTTGATCGTGCGGTTGACATAATTTGATCGTGCGTGTGTGTGCGTGTTTGTCAGTACAAATTTCGTGCTCGAGTAACTTATCTTTTGGGAAAGATAAGTTTTATACTTAATAGAGATCAAGTGCAAGAGCAATTAGCTAGAAAAGATACCCGTTTCGTACAATGAATCCCTTTAAAAAAATAAACTTGTTCGGCGGAATTTCGAACTGTTTGCCGGATTGCTAGGTGCATTAAAATCAAGTGTATGCGGTATAATGAGGAAGTTCGGCACGGTAGTTTAAAGAACCCTTGCAACTGAATATTTATGCTCTGGGTTCTTCACACAGTCCAAATGGATTTGAGGAAATATTGAACTGTTGGAAATTTTGAAATAAATAATATCATATTTGCGTATATTTATCAAATAAACAATATCATATTTGCGTATATTTATCAATTGAAAAAAAAAAAAAAAAACACCAAGACAAATTGAAAATAATAATCGCCGCTCTAGACTTTTGTTATGACTAGAAAATTTTAAGAGCGAAAATTTAAAATTTTCCTTAGCTGGTAATTTAACTCCCATAACCCATCCCAGTTTCCCACCGCAGGAATTCGTTCTAACGCCATAGCCAGACGCTTCGTGTAGCCGCTGTTGTTTCTGTTTATTTGTTCCCTATCCATAGGAACTCGCTGATCTTGGTACTGCTGTGTACTGTTCTTTGTTGCGAATTGCTGGCTTTAAAGATCACATCTGCTGAGGTTAGCCAGTACCTACTGCAATAGCTTCCCCGCCTCGTTACGCCTGGCTTAGCTGGCTACTAGATGATGCTTGTGCGTGTGGAGTAACAATAACAAATTTTACTTGCTCGTCTTGGCGATGCAGAAATGATGATGAATGATATGGAGTGCTATGTTCGCTATGACATAGTAGATAACAGGATGATACGTTTGGACAGATACTTTTGCTGTATCTGCTGCACCTTAATTGTGGTTGCAATTACCGCCAGCCACAATTCATACAATTTGACATTAACATTTTCTATTTTTGATACAGTACTTCCTCGTCCGCTGAGGATACGGATGACGGTGCACTGTTACTCTGCTTCCCAAGCCTTTCATAGTTGTTCAAAGAGGATTTTCGAAAAATACTAAGCCAGCTTCGTTCCGGCATTGGTTTGTGGTCATAGGAGTATGTGGAACTATAGGACTGATCATCTAATGGAAACAGTAGACATCTATATTTGTCAAGAACAATAACAAATTTTACTTACCTTCTTGTGTATGCCCCTGGCTCTCAATATCGCAGTCGCAAAACTTTGAAACATTTTCCGATTCCATCGAATCATATCCACCATGACGTCGGGCGCGTTCACGATTCCGCGCACGCCGCTCCTGTCGATGAAGCTGCTTAAGCGAAAGATTGTCTGACGTATTTCCGTCGTCGTCATAGTGTTTATGATATTGTTTATCACGGAAATGCGATCGTGCCGATCGATTATCATTATTACTCATCTGTGACTCACTGCGATTCATTTGAAGCGTATCCGCATCAGATGTCACTCCATCATCATTGGATGTGTCTGGTGGAGGTACAATATCCATGCACGTCCACTTTCGTGTGCGATATAAACTGCAACAGGTCATAGAAAAGAGTATGCAAAGCATTGCTAGAAGCGTCACGCACAGATATGGTAAATAGGCCACGCTCTGCGCCATTGTCTGAAAATTAGTCAACTGCGGTGGAGCTGCGTACAATTTCGCTACGTACAGCATCTCCATGGCCTGCTTTCGGCGTTCTGAATCTAATATTCTTGTCACATTGAATGATTTATAACGGAGGTCTTTGGTGCCAGCTTGACCCTTCGAATCGGCATGCTGCTTGATATCGTTGTGAAACTCTTCTGGAGCGTGCGCAGGTGGCTGACCAACTGTTATAGGAGCACTTCTCATAGCATCATTCTCTTTCTTTGACCGTCGTAGATCCGCGTATATGAGAAGTATGCCTCCTAGACCCGGATAGAAAACATCATCGAACATATGAAACTGCAAATTTTCCACAATCCACAGCTTGAACCGCTCATTATACGTATCCATGGACATACCGGTCGTCTCGTAGCAGCGTCTGACGACCAGATAGAAGCGCATAACTATAAATACCGAGTTGGTCGAGCGCAAATTGTAGATGCGTCGCTTCTTGAAGGGCAGCGCAATGTTCGTCAAAATACCGCGGTCGTTCTCTAATTCTAAATGTGGCAGCGAGACCAGCATCTGCATATTATATGCATCACGTTCTATCGAGCTCAGATCGAGCAGCGTACAGGCGTCAGGTTCCATTATATTGTTGAACTGCGGCAAGGGTCTTACAATGTCCATGCGCATCTTTTCAAGAAGCGCTTGCTGTGGCACACGCCAGCCAAACCCTTGTGTATTGAGTGCTGCACGGCATTCGTGTAGCAAATGAAACAGCCGCTCGACGGTGCACGGCTTCAGTTGGCCTGCATAGAAGGAGAGCTGAGCAATAGGTATTATACGGTGACGCAGATAGCCGCCGAGTACATCGAAGAACGAACGCTCGGAATTGAAGTAAATGCCCGGTCTAGGTATGCTGCGCACCATTCGATGGACGCAGTCAAAGTATTTCATCAGTAGACTGACCTTGCGATCGGTCAGTAAATGCTTTGGATACGTTTTCGGTATGATGTACTGTAAAAAGAGTGTCTCAACTGTTAAAGAACCGATGGAACCCATATGCTTACCTCAAAATCTTTGCGCGTCTCCAGCAGCGCCAGTTCGTTCGGCGTGAAGCTCCACTTGCGCCACGGCCCGAAGAGATTAGTGCCCATAAAAATGTCTCGGCGCGTGAATGAACGTCTTGTGCGAGTATGGTCCTTGCTCGTGATTGCTTCAGCTTTTAGCAGTGCTCCTTCAAAGTCAAACTCATCTCCACTGTCATCATTGCCATCGTTCAGCTTGCTTTCATTTTCCAGTTTTTGGCGATGATTGTAATTAGAAAATGGTTCTGCGTCGACTACGCCGGACAACGAAGCGCCGCGAATTTCATCGGAGTTTGATACCTCAGAGAATGGCACCTCCTTTGTATTCATTTGCATATAGTAGGTTGAACAGCAAACCAAAGAAAGTAATAAATAAATGGTCACACAAATCGTTCCGTTCATAGTAAAATATAATTATTTGTTCTATTGGTATTTGTAAACGAATTTTCTCGTACAATTTCCGTATAACGACTATCTTGGAAATGTTTTTAAACGAAATATTTGGCTTATTTTTGGATTATAAACTCAGCGCCTACTTTTCAAAATATAATTCAAAGTTAAAGCAGAAACTATTCATACATAAAGTAAATAGTATTACAATTTTGTCACGAAGTTTGTAACGCATTGAAGGAAGCATCGGGGATCCTATAAATATATATTCTTCATCAGCTCGACGAGGCGAATCGAACAAGCCATGTTAATCTGTCTCTCCGTATGTATACTCGTCGCCAACTCCAACAGGTCAAAGAAAGCTATGAAGAATCTTTCTCTCAAATACTCACAAAGGGCAGTATCCGAGGTTTATAGAGTCCACGCATACTTATACTTTCGCACATCGAGAGAGGACTCTATTGCTAAGCAATTAGCAAACGTGTTCTTGCTATTCCCAGGTTGACAAAGTTTCTTACATTGAACTAGAAATTGTCCATATTTACATATCGTCCAAGACGCAAGTTAGCGAGTGGACACCAAGCGTTTCTTCTTGTCCTCTTTTACCGCTAGATTCATGAGGCGTGACTTTTCTCAATCTTCGAGAATGTTCGTCCCGATGATGTCAATGTTATCAGCGTACGCGGTTATCATCACTTCTTTATGGAAGATCGTGCTTGACCATTCTAACTGCATCAGCGTATGATGTACTCAATCAGAAAATTAAAATTTGGTATCAAAGTTTATTTGCTACTCTGACGAAATCATCGTAGTTCAAGTGGTTATTTGATAAAATTCGTTCTGTTTGACGTGTCAAATGCGGCCCTGTAATCAACAAATAGGTGGTATGTGCCTTTGTTGCACTCATGGGTATTTTACAGGATTTTCCCTTATGTCAACATTTGAACACTGAACGACATTTTCACTCCGAAGACACTCTGAAACTGTCCTATCAGTGTGCTCGTGTATGTTTTCAGCCGTTTACATAGTTCATGTAACAGAAATTTATATCCAATGCAGACAGATCCTGAGATTTCAATCGTTCGGCATGCATTCATCGGACCATATCTTGCATAAGAGTTGGTGCATACGCCTTACCAACTCTTCGCCACCGGTCTTGAATCAGCTTCAAGTCTTCAGCCTTTTAATTACTGAGTCGACCTCGTTATAATCCGATGGCTCTACTAGAAAGCCATAATCAACTAGAGGTTCTGGAAATAATCCTTTATCGGCGGCATTGCTTCCTTCAACGTCTCCAAGTATTTCCTGTGACTGTGTAATCAGCCTTCCATTGTCGTACTTGCAGAAGCTAACTCCGTGTTTCAAACATTCGATGCTTTACCTTGTAATATAATTTTTGAGCTCCACCTCAACATCTTCAAGCTTTCTTTCTTGCTCCTGTTTTCCCTTTGTAAGTTTTCTATGCAAAAATTTGAAAAGGACATTGCGGTTTATTATGACAAAATTGTTGTATTATTCATGCCCAACTTATTGATGATTATTTTAATGAAATTCGATGAATTGTAAAGCTTATAATTTACAATCAGTTTATGCTTTAAATCAGTAATGACAATACGTTATTCTGATTAGTCTGATTTTTATCCATTTTCTGCCAAGCAACGACACAATAGTATGTATTCCTTAATGGAGTACCATGATATTGTAATTTTATTCTTTTCACGCTAGAAGCGCCTTATGTAGAGCTTTTTTGAGCGCTTGTTAAAACTGCAGTAAAAAAGGTGGCTATTGAAAATTTTGTATATGGTGAAAGAAATATTTCTCTATTGCCGACATGTAGATTAGAAAAGTTACTTCTTTATAGTTATAGTGATTCCTTGCAACGTTAATCAGCCTTCACTTTTTCATGCTAAAACGAGCATACCTTGACCTTGTTATAAAGTTTTCTAGCTTTATTTCTATATTGTAAAACATCAACATCCCCAAGATCTCTTTTTCTTGTTCCTGTTGTTTTCGACCGAAAATGTGCTTCGACTCTCTCCGTTTCTCTCTCGATGTCGCCCATGCCAAAAGTTCGTCAAAGGTGTATCCAATGACCTCATTGGCAGCCGTATCCATGGAGTTGGAGATTAATCTCCACTTGCTCACTTATAACTTCAAAAGAAGGAGAGGATTCCTAGAACAGTTGAGGGTGTCTAGCTGACAATTACGTGTACTTTGACATGATATGAAGCAACCCAAGAAGCCAAGTAGATGTTATGGTGTGGAAATCTGGTGCCATTGATTACCATGTTCTGACCTGGGTCGGAGTCGATTAGCCTCTATCTATTGCTGAAGGTAGTTTCGTGAATACTAAATTTTACCAACTTTAACGTTGAAATGGCCAAGGACGATTAATTGGGGAAGCGCTTTTAGATACGTTCTGGGTGCTCGTAAAACGTATCCTTGGCCTCATAATCTCTCTCTTCTGTCGGCACGTGTGCACAAATTAGGCTAATGTTAAAATATTTATCCGTCAACAGATATGAAACAGGAGATCAGACCGCATAATTTCCTATTAACCACGAAACCGCATCCAAATTCGTGCTTCCTCGCATGGCAATTATAATGATGTCACAAGATCCTTTTTAGAGCAACTCTGTATCATCTACCACATATCCTGTAATACGGTAATGTCCTATAGCGTGTCTAGACATTCGAGGTGCATATCCTTAATACATTATCCTTAAATTGTTTGCGGAGGTTGTTATCAAAAGAGTATCGTGTCCGATTATTTCACTGTGTCTTCACTCGTATAACGTTTTTTTTTCTTTTTTTGAGTTGGCGGGAGGCAAACTCATCGATTCAATATGTATTTACTGAGTTTTGCATTCTCACAATTTGCTTACTCCGGGACGGATGTTCAGCTTCTACCCAGGAAATTCGTGACTAACGGACGTTTGTGAAGAGCTTGGGCCGTTTGCAAAAAAATCGTTTTCGGGAATTCATAAGTCAATGAATATATATTTTTTACTTAAATATTTTTAACTTAAACAACCCTCGCTAATATGTAGGTACTTTTGAAATTGTTTCTTTTTGTATCTTTCACTTTTTTATGCACTCACTTTACTTTATGCAAATCAGTGTGTGCCTGATAGCTAGAAAGCTTCCTTTAGACCGTAATTTGCATAGCACAGCGAAAGCGATAACATGCACTGGCTTTCAGCATACTAAAATGAGATACATATACGATATACTGCATGCAATTGATTAAGAATAAATTGCATTTCTTTTTTTTTTAGTTTTTAAATGAAGTCGCAGTAGCAAATGAAGCATTTAAGCTGACTCCAGCATATGCGGCGTATGCGCAATATGATACATTGAAATTAATATTACGCATATTCGCTGGAAATCTTCAACTTCAATCAAAATGAAGCTATATAAAAACTGCAAATATGTACAATCAAATAAAAAAAACCATTTTGACGAGGTAAATACCAAGTGACGAAAGCCAACTCACAAAACTTCTACATCTAAAGAGGGAATACTCGTATAAGAGTCTAAAATTTCGAACTTGAAGCCTTTACCTTTTATTATTGTTGTTTTCAAATAGACTGTCGTACGGACAGACGTCTGTCTGTAGCTGTCGACTCGTCTTTCGATGCTGATTAACAACGTATATACTTTATGGGGTCTACCATGCTTACTTCTACCTCTTACATATGTTTTCACAAACTTAATATAGCCGTTTAGAATATTGTGGTTAACCAACGACAAATACTACTTCGAAGTTGCCACTCGTTTGAGATCAATTTCGACACCAACCTGCTTTCTGTCCGTCTGTCTGCCTTTAACCGTACTCAATGGCTGTCATACAGAAACTTAATGATGCAGAGTGCTCAAAATTTGACCATTTTCTAATAAAAGTTGGTACTGATCAAAAACATACTTGTTTTAAAACTAAAAGCGCCATTCGATGTCAGTTTGGGATAAATTAGGTTTGTGGAAACATCATTTGTATGTAACATAACGAAGGAAGTATCGAAGTGTATACATTCGTGATCAGCTCGATGAAAGTTGCATTTTACGATTCAGAAATTGGAGGAAATGAAACTCGCGGTATGGACTCTTCAAATGCCGCACAGTTACAAGTTCATCTGAAAATATCATTTCTCGCAACCGTTCTAACACAGTTGGGAATCTTTATTAATATTGTAGTAGGCCTTCGATTTCATTCAATTTTGTATTCTGAAAAATATAGTACAAAGTACAATTCAATAAATAAACATATTTTGTGGTAATTTCACAGTCACCCCTGATTTGACTCAAATTTTCTTTTCCTCTAGCACTTCTATAATAACTCTAAATTGTAATTTTTGAATATATTGTACTATATCTAGTAGTATTGTAGCTGTCACATGAAACATGTTCGTTCTGTATAACTGCCACAACACTTTACTGTCAACGTACAAAGGATTTTTCGATTTTAATTTATGTTGGCAACACAGCTGCTACTCAATTGCAGCACTCTAGTAAGTAGTACTACAAAGATAAATTCCCAGAAAGCTACCAGAATGCAAAAGGGCACAAAAACTTCTTTATACGAGTATCTAGTGCTTGCACTTGTGCATATAGTAGCATAAATGGTGTATATGAAGAAGCATTGTCGTTAAAATCCCAAAACGAGCACAAAAAACAACTTCACTGCCATATATGATGATGATGATGATGATCATGATGACGACGACGACGACGACAACATGTTATCCTGTGTGGTAAAACTTGCCATAACTATGTAGAACTATGTTCATTGTTGTTGCTCTTCTTGTCATACAGCAGCAGCAGCAGCAACACTTAAGGCGAAATTCAATTTATGAAATTGTATATCTTGTAGAGTGTTTTTTTTTTCTATTTTTTATGTAGGATACATTTTTTATAGTAGCTACCACAGCCGCCGAATCAGTTGCTGTTGCCTTTAATGTAGTTGTGTCAGTTGTTATACCACGACAAGTTATTGTATATGCACGCATAGTATTTTATGTTACTTTTGGGAGTCAAAGAAACTATAAAAGTATTGCAACTAATCAAAAATGCAATGATAAACTTTATATTTCTGTTGTGGGATTGCATTTTGAACTTTTTTTATGTACATTTTAATTTTTTGTTTCAGTATTTATGCCAAACGAATTCAATTTGTGCAGTTTCGAAACAATTATTGAAATATCACATTATTGAAGTATCAACTTCTGAATTCTGGTAAGTCGGTTCGAGACTCTGGATGTTTCTATTTTTATGATTCTCAGGAACAGCGGTCGATGTATAGTATGTATTGATATGTTTTAACGAAGTCACAGGCTGAGTTTGGCACGTCGAATGGTCCAGGTGTCGTAAAAGAAATTTTGTACGGTTTCCTGACGCCCCACGACTCGAATTTCCCAAAAAAAAATTTTTTTTAATGTTTTAAGTTCCAACAGGGGAGCACATTTTAATGTGAACAAAACAAAAAGTACCACATAATGACACCTTCGCTCTCGTTTTGTTATTGTGTTCTTTATCTCTCTCTCTCTCTCTCTCTTTTTCTTGCTCGTTTTGCTCATCGCATATCAAGTGCATGGTAGAATAACATAAAGTACCGTATTTCCTCGCCTTATGTCCCTCAATGCTTAGAACGTAAGAGCGCGACATATGTAGAACGTATTTTTTTCCTATTTTGCCAACTGAAAACAAAGAAACCGAAAGGAACAAAAAATATAGCAACTAGGTATAATACACAACCATATCTATACTCTTATCATAAAATTGCTTTGTATGTAAACCTTGGAGTTAATTATACTGAACCGGTTTTAATATATTTTTTTTTTTTTGTTAAACAAAATATTTGAGCTAAGGAAGGTATACTTATTTTTTGCATTTTTTAAATGTAAATATCTTTTTTTTTTTGTTTAGAAATAAGTTTTTGCGTGCGAAATCACGCGAAATCGTTCGAATCGTTTGTCGTTGCTAATCCATAGCAATACTCACGAAATTCTTTGTTCTTTGTTGTCGTTTAGGCAATAATAAAAAAAACCCCGTAGCATAGTAGAGATGAGCTACTCAGCGATATTTGAGTAGCAGTGATTATCGTGACTGCTACTTTCAAATCACCGCGATTCTGGACTGCTACTGCGATCGCTGTTAAAAAGAAAAGCAAAAAAAAAAAACAAAAACCTTTTTTTATCTATTTATTATATTAACACGAAAATAATTCTGGTCAAATTTTACTTTAATATAACTTTACTATATGTTTAGCAATGATTATATGAAGAAAGGTGTACATAAATGACATTCGCCTAAATTGGTACAAAAACCATTCCAAAGTGTGGGAGATATTCGGAATCATTAGGGTCCCGGAACAGGATATGGACTCCTTACAAAAATCTTGGGAATTGAGATGACAATATGGTATTTTAGGTGGACACCTGATTTGTATATATTCCAAGTGGCATATCTTCACTACAATTCTTTGGGACTAATTCCAAACTACAGGAAACCGCCAACAGTTTCTGGAATTTCTTCTTTTTTGTGCCATTTTCTGAAGAGAGGTTTGAGGAGAGTGTTGGTTATAGTCTCCAGCATTGGGGTCCCGCAATAAAAGAAGTATTCCTTAACAATGGTATTTCAGGAAATCATCTGTTTTGGATTTATTTCAGTGCCAACTATTGCAGATTTCATTTCCGATTCAAAAAATTGACTAGATCACCTACTTTTTCACATAGTCCCTTCCAGAATTAATCAAGTGCCATACATTCACTACAACTTGTAAGGACCAAGGCAATACTACGCTAAACCGGATATAAAAAAACCAAGAAAATAGAAAGAAACATTTAATTTTCCACTCCAGTGAAATAAACCACATGATTTACTAGTAGAGATAAAAGCCAACCAACCATAAAGATTGAATTCAAAACAAGTGCTTTAATAGCTATATAAAATATGCCTATGAAGAATACGTTTAGGATACAATATATCGGTTGAGCGTTAGTCAGTGATTCAATCACGGCGACTGAAAATCACTAATATCAGTTGCCGCTTGATATTATAATTCACGGCGTATCAGTAAAATATCATGCATATCATCAACTTGATACTTTGATACATTTTGTGCTGCTAACTCTACATGCATGGTATACTCGTATTACTCATACACCGTGAATCACAGTGGGACTACTAAGAAATAAATGATATTCAATCACTGACATTTACAATATCGAGTAGCAACTGATATAACTGATTTTTCAGTCGCCGTGATTGAATCACAGGTAGTTAAATATCGCTCAAATTTACGTAGCACACCAAATGTTTTCTTTCGCCTTCGGCATACGTAGAAGGATTACGAATAACGATGAAATGCTTTCTGTAATTCAGGCTGGATGTTGGTGGAATAATAGAAAGCGACAGATTCACTCATTTGTCTCATTTCCCTCTGCGGTTAGACATTTATTATTTTTTCTCTATTCTGTCAATTGAAAACAAGGGTACCGAAAGCAACAAACTCGGTGGTTGCAAAAATTGTCATATTTGGAGCTCTGAGGAGATGTCCTTAAACATAGGATCTGGGGGAACTTTAGCTTTTTTTTTTTGAAAATGATGCTGAAAGTACGGTTACCATCAATTGACATCAATTGACGTTATGCTTGACTTAACCCCTTTTTTTACCTGTAATTAAAGGTTTCGACTCGGACAATATCGACGATCGACAAGAAGGCGACAAAAGGTGAAATGTAAAAATAAGACCAGATCTGTTCCATATACGCCATTATATATGTCAAAAATTGGAAAGCATTTCGATTGTCTTCAAACTTAGTTTGTGAGTCTACAATAATAAGTAGTTAAATGCGTATTTCGCATATTTTGATAAATATCACCGACGAAGGAAAAGAGTGTGAAATTTTTAAGAATCTTCTCCGAGCAATGCCGGTATATCTGCTAGTACTAAATAAATTTTCTAGATGGGTAATGAAATATATTTAAATGTTTTGCGTAGTGATTATCCCAATAAAAAAGTCTATGGTTCAAATAAAAATTTTAAACTTGGCACAGCATATCTCATAGTCGAGCACACTTGTTCACGCAGTCTTGTTTAAAATTGTTGACCAGTGTATGAGTAAATTGAAAATCCACTAAACAAAATTATCAACAAGTTAAACCAGCATTAAACAATAAAAATTCAAAGCAACTTCCAACACACAAATTTATTGAGTGATGCAGCAGCAATCAAAAACCCAAACTCTATTACAACCGCAAACAAGTTTACACTAATTCAGCTGCTGGTCTGACCGCAAACTTCAATAGAAGCACATCCTTGCGAAACACGCACACGTATGTACGAGTACAGCATACTTCCAGGCAATCTCGCTAATGTCCTTGCAACTATGCATAGCAATGCATTGAGGCATGCAGCTGTCTGTCTACCAATCTATTTGTCACCTTCTTCACTCGGATTTGTTTTTTGTTTTTTTTTTTCTTTATTTGACATATGTCTGCGTTGCAAACACTGCACACACTGCGCACTGTTTGCATTTAATCCATTTGAAATGCACAAACAGCAACAATAACAACACCAACAATGACAACAACAACAGAGAAAAGAACTATCCACCTTGTGATATATACTTGAGGAAATTTGAAACGCTCTTCAGCTACAATACCACTTGAATTATATCACTCAAGCAATGCGTAAATAACATTGCCACATGGCACCTTCGTACACATTTGCACCCATTAAAATTTTGTAGTGTTGCATACAATACCTACACAATACAGGCACCCTTCTTTATAATACCAACTAGTTTGTAGTATAGTGTTGACGGCAACCAGTGTTGGGTAACATGTCCTTGCCTTTCTTCCTTTCTGCCATTTTTTACTATTTACAATTTTTGCATTTTATGCAATTTTTGTCTCGACAAATTTAAACGATGCACGCTGGGAAAGAAAGCCTCGAGTTGGTTGGATGGTATGAGTGGGTGACGGTCGTCGTGTGTGTCTCTATGTAGCAGGGATTCACTATTGTAGGTTAACTGCATGGCTGCGCTTGAAGTGTTTACTTTGCTGGTAACAGCTGCTGCTGCTGCTGCTGCTGCTGTTGCAGTTTGGTCTGACGACAGCTGTGCCGTTCAAGCTCCCGCTCCGATACCGCTCGCTTCTTGCAAAATGGCAGATTACTCGGAAATATATTTGCATGTGTCTGTCCGTCTGTCTGTCTGTCTGTCTGTCTGTCTGTATGTCTGTGTGCAGAAGGCGTTCTTGCATTTGTTTGCCATTTTGTTTTTTTTTTCCGCTGTCTGTCTGCATTGCTTTTTGTTTTTTACTATTATTATTTCCTTTTATATCTTTTTTAATTTTTTAAAAGCAAAATATGTTTTTTTCCACTTCGTTTTATTCTGGCGCGTAGTGTGAAGTGACACTGACAAGCCGCCATTTTAACCGAGTCGCTCTGCTGCATTTTCCTTTTTTATTTGTTTTCATTTTTTATTTATGTTGTAGCATTTGTATTTGTGCTGGTGTCTGTGTGTGTGTGTGTGTGTCTATGAGTGTGTTTGTGTCTTTGTGATATTGTTTATTATGCATTTTCGCCTGCGTTATTCGATTCGCGCCAATACACTCGACAAAATTTTTGAGTCTATGGCCCCAGGACTTCAGCCATAAGCGTATAAATATAAACAAATTCAACATACGAGTTAAGAGTTCATAATTTTTATTTGTTAACTAGTGTCCGGAAACATTAACTTAACATTAATTTTATTCATCATTCTTTTTATTTTAATATTTCAATGAACTGAACAATTTATTCAATTATGAATTCATCAGCAAATGTGTGTCGGTACTTTTTTCAAATCGTACAATATATTCTATTCCAAAGATTTTTCATATAGTTAAAATAGTTGGCATTCACATGTGTTCGTGAAATAAGTAGCCGACATTCAGTTGTAGTTGAAACGTTTGTGTTGGTTTTTTAAGTTATTTATGTGTTTAAGATATTACAGTTATGTGCTTCGGATGAGAATTCTTAAACATATTTCTCCCATTTTTGGAAATGTCCATGCCATTATTAGACAGAAATATCATAAATAGATACGTCATCATGGCCCAAGTTGTCGTTGGTCGTGAAAGAGTTCCTCATTGCATATTTACAATTACAAAGAACAGAGAGTTGGGACGGAGTCTACATCGTCAAGGCACAAAATTGCTTGGACTAACGGTTCGAATGCGGGCTGTTATAAGTCGAACTGAAAACAAGTGTAAAAATTATAGTCTTAGCTTACGTTACCTAACAGTTAGTCTTGCCATATGCCACTGGTTTAAATGTTCCATAATGTATGTATGTAGTAGATGTAGTTGATTTTGACGTTTTCCATACAAATGCATAAAAGTGAGCTATGGGTTTGTATAAGACTACCTCAAAAAAGGGCCGGTACACGCCTATATGTATATGTATATGTATATGTATATGAAGCGGTTGTTTGCTAAAATCCACTAAAACAAATTTCAAGCTAATATTGATTTACTAAATAAATATTTTTTTCATAAAAAACACAAAATTGTACGGAGGCTACCCAAATAGTGGGCGGGACACGCCCATTAGTCTATTTATGTTATTCGGCTGATCATGAAAAAGCACCAGATCGCATTTCACCATAATATTAACTTTAATAAAGAAGTTTTTCTTACAAAAACACAAAAGTAAGCTTGTATGGGGACTATATCAAACAAAGGGGCGGGTTTCACCCATTAATGTATTGTATACTTACAGACAGACAGACGGACGGACGGCGATGGATCGACTCGTCTCTTCGAGCTTATCAAGAATTTATATACATTATGGGTTCTACGATGCCTCCTTTAATGCGTTACAAACTTTCATTCAAACTGAATTACTACATAATAAACAGTAGACGAAAAATATACAATTTGAAGGATTTTCATTTGCTGAGGTTCACAATCTATTTTTTGTCAAAATCAGTTGAATATTATGTCCGTTAAAGGCTTAAACAATCGTCAATAACACAACATTTTAAACACACATAATCTTTACATAAAATAGAAACGCACACACAGAAATATTAAACATGTGAGCAGCCATGTACAAATTGATGGGACTCTGAGAAAGCAAAAGAAATAGAGCATTGCGTATTTATGTTTGTATGCGCTTCGCTATTATTTTGATAACTGTCTGTATGTCTGAAATAGCAATAACACAAACACATAAACGCAATGATATACAAAATTATTCCAACATTGAGGACGATTGAGTCGACCGCTGCAAAATATACGAATTTCTCTGTTTCCCTTTTACGACTATGCTAGTATTACACAAATTTTTATAATTGTCATTCCAATCGAAATGCATTTTGCTGCGAGCAGTGCGAAAATCAATGAAGATGTGTATCGGTGTATCGTGAAGAACGATTTGAAAATCAATGTTTTTTTGAATATAAATATACATTTTTTTCTCAGTGTACGCAGTACAAACGAAAAATATGACTTCATTTACGTCACTCAAACAATACTTGAGTAGCTCTGTTAACTACATTTGAAAATGCTTCAGTTTCATTTTAGCGAATTGACAGAAAATCGACCAATCAATTTATTTTTTTTTTCGTTCGAAAATATGTAACGCATCAGCAAGGCATGAAGTTACTTAGGGAAACATATTGTCTGTGCGCACTGTAAGGATGACAAGGCATTTGCACCGCAAAGACCATTTTCAATTTACTATGAATTATGTGGCAAATTTTTTTTCATTGCTGCTCGTACTGCTGCTGGTGTCAGAGCATCCAGAGAATGTGAATATAAGGCAATATAAAAAAAAAGGAAAATAAAACTAAAAATAAAAATAAAAAGGGAACAAGTCAATCAATCAATCGTGAAAAGGTAGTCAGGCATTTAGTCCTTGCAAGCGTCGCTTGGTCATTTAGCCACATACGCTGTTCCAAAAGGTTCAATAAACCGGCTGGGTCGCGTCAAAGTGACGCCCGCGTACTTAAGTCAATAAAATGCAGACTTGTTTGGTTATAAACGTGTTCGAGAGCAGGTGTAGCTGAAGGCACTTAACTAGACGGGTATATAGTTGTAGCGTATATAAGCTGGGCACAAATTATGTGCATTAAATTGCGGCAATTTAATTTTCTCGTCGTTTATTTTCATTATTGCGGTACAAAATTTTTAGGTTTACGCACTATTTTCAATAAACGAAATGAAAACAAAACAAAACATAAATAACATCGGAAAACCGGAAAACCCAACCATGCATATATGACTGGGATAAGGTGTAAATGTGTACGTGTTGTCTATGACAGTGACTGGAGTTGGAAAAAGGTTAAACGTGTAAATACCTTCACGAATGAATGCATGAGATGGAGCAATTCGAGAAGCGCACAGTGGGCGAAACGGACGAAATCTGGTGTCGTTAAAATAAGAAAAAAGTGCAAAATAAAAGTTATCGCAACGAAATGTGGCATTTAAGACCTTTAGATATAACCGAATCTTAAGGACAGATTAGTGCAAGTTTGAAGATGCTGAGTTGGAGGCTGAAACCTTGGATGTGACTAAACAAGTGATGTATATAGTGAAAAAACAAGGAACTTGGATTCCGTATGAACTCAAGCCAGAAGACGTCAAACGCCGTTTTTTTCACGTGCGAACAATTGCTGAAAGAAACTGTTCCGAGTTAGTTTTTTGCATCGAATCGTAATGGTGTAGAAAAGTGTATCCACGAGAACAATCCAAAGCGAATAAAACTGTAGGGCAAGCATGGCCATGCATCAACTTCAACGGTGAAACCAAATATTCATGGCAAGAAGCTAATTCTGTAGAATCAGCAGCTGGTGGCATCAGCTCGGAAGGATCTAGTATGAGCTATTCCAGCACAATGAAACTATCACTGGATAACTGTACCAACAAAAATTGATGTAATGGAACCAAGCATTGAATCTCAAACATCCCTAATAAGCCAAAAGACACGAAAAAGAGATCTTTCAGTGATCTCGGCCACATATTGCAAACTTCGTCAAGTAAACTTTGTAGGCACTTTAATGGGATGTTCTACCCCAACTGCCATATTTACATGGAATTGCTCTTTCCGACTACCACTTGTGGACAATACTTTGAATAAAATACATTATACCAACTTCTCTGAATGAAGTTTCAAAGTTACCGAAACAAAAAAAGAACAAAAAAAATCCTCAAAACTTATTTGTACACCCGATATATTATTGAACAGCTCGACGAGACGAGTCTATCTAGCCATGTCAATCTGTCTGTCAGTTGCCGCGCATTTTTTTGTATGTATTTTTGAGATATTTGATTCATGCATGTCCCGTCCACTTTTATTGATATACCCATACAAATCCACCGCCCACTTTTGTGTTTTTTTATGAAAACACATATTACAGTTAATATCAACTAGAAATTTGATATGGAGACCTTTTCAGAACGGATACTTCACATATATGTATATAGGCATGTCCCTCCCAGTTTTAGGAATAATTGCTTTACAAACCCACCGCACGCAAATTTTTTTTAGAATTAAGAAATTTTTGTTGAATGTTGGGATATGAGAGGATATGCACTAAATCTTTAATTTTCGCATGAAGATTTACGAGTAAAATGTTGTCTCACATTTCTAAAATCCTTATTACGTGCCTCGAAAGCTTCTTCATACATCATGCCTCATCATAATAATTCCATCGCCATGCAAAAAAATCTGAGCACCTAGAATGAAATATAAAACCATATTTTTGAAAACATTCAACAAAGAAAATTAATATCTCACTGAATCTACTAATGACAATTTCATCATATATTTACCATTTATAAGGCCTGTTTCCTGAACTATTCTTTGTCTATCAATAACAACATTTCTTTCTTAAGTCGGTATTGTAATTGTTCTTTAGTTTGCTCCATAACATCCCTATCCGCTTCACGAATTTTCAAAAACTCCCCGTTTGATTCAATTAGTTCGAGATCACCTTCCAAGTACTTCTTATTATGTTGTTTAAATGTCCGTAACGTTCTATTACATACACGCCATACCGTACCCATTTTTCTGCAAATAATATAAAGCACATGTTTATATTTGTGTTGTCCGTAGCAACACATCCCGGGTATCCAGTAGTTTATAATAAATTAACAAATGGAATTGGAAACCGACTTTAAATCTGAACAAAACATCTTGTGATGGACTTGTGGGTGCGGGTATGTTTATACAATGCTTGTAAAATAAACGCTTTAGAAGTCGTAACCTTGCTTGAATCTGAATGCAGAAGTAGCAGCGAAGTTGAAGAAGTGTGTTAACTGTGACACAAAGCTTTCTATTAAAATTTAAAGTATTCGTATACGAAACGTTTAACGTATACGAAACTTTGAATAAAAAAAATGAGGCCAGATTGGCCGTTTCGTCCACTGTGCAACGTGCGGAAATGGAAAATTACAAAACACTTTTCGAAACTTCATGGCATATTATCCTTTTGCCCGTTTTCTTATCTAAACCACACACAGCACCTTCAACCTGCAACAAAGGCTCACTCACACATGATGCTCATGATACTGCTGAGTTGTTTTATACCACAAGTAAATATTTAAAATGCTGCAACACATATTTTTCCAATACATTACGCGTTGGTTTTCCTTTTATAAATTTTGTGGCTGTCTGTTTCAGTTTCAGTTTCATTTGAGTCTTTTCGAAATTTTTTACGTGACACATTGACGGTCGTTTTGGAATTTTTGTAGATACATTTCGTACAGACAACTCTTCTGCATACATTTTACAAACCAACACCTTCCGTCGTAAGCCTTTTCGTATCAAAATTATATGCATAGGCCTTGTGCTCCAGCTGAACCGAAGGTGTTGGGCATAATTTATTTGCCTAAAGTGTTGTTCAAATTGTATCTTATACTTCCTTGCATGCCATTCACTTGTATTTTTAGCAATTTGTTGCCTAAATTGTATTAACTTTTTCGTTCTGCTTCTTCTTCTCCTGCCATCTTCGAACTCATTTGCAATTTTCAACAAAACCAGTGGCCTTAAGCAGTTTGTCTGTTTGCTGATTTCGTATCTAAAATGTTTGTTGATACATATCTTCTATCTTTCGGTTTTTTTTTTTGTTTCTCATTTTTAAGGTGCCCGTTTGATTGCGACCTTTTAGCAGATTTATATTGCCTTTTAAATTACCATTCAATAAGCTTGACGTCATTATGAACTCAATATTGGATTTTTCTTTAGAAATTTTATTAAGTGGTTTTGCATACTTATGGGAGGAGTGATTTTAATTGGTTTTCCTTTTTTTTTTTGTAAATAGGCTTTGCAATTTTTTCTCCCAAACAATAAATAATCGTTAAAAAGCATCGGTTGATAAGTTATTTGGGAAATATATAGGATTGTGGCTCAAAGAAATTAGTTTAATCCTTAAAAGCCTTAAAAACCAAAAAAAATTACACTTGTCTTTGAAAATATGAAATTCACAATATCCATTCCAAAAGAATTCAACTAGTGAAATTTTCCAAAAAGTAAACAATGGATCTTTTTATCGAAATCATTTCTGAACTATTTTCACAGTGTAGTTGGCTTTTATCCACCTGGTGGCGTTTGAGCTTCCATTGTTATAGATAAAATTCCCCAGCGATGGTTTCGTTAGGCTGGAGTTGCTCAAAGTAGATCACTCCAAGCTGTTCCCACCAGATACACTACATTTGCTTCCATTAATATACTGTTTGGCCGTTGAAGTCGACGTGGTAGTGCTTACCTCACGATTATCTGCGCTTTGGCTTGTCATAGTGGATACAATTTTCGTCTTCCGTTACAATGCGATGAAAAAAAAACTTCTTTTGAGTTTGGCATGAATCTTATTTACAGAACGCCTCCAACTCAGTGTCTTCAAACTTTACTGGCCTCTCTTCGCATTCTTTGTCACTGGTGTCAAAATCGTCACTTTTAAACCGTCGGAACCAGTACTTCCATGTTATTATTGATGTTGCATAGCTGCAATTTTCTACAAATTAAAACAAAAATCAACACTTCCCGCAAATTGTGTTTAGTTGGCACAATGGTTGACATGGTTAGAGCACAAGTAAAGTTTACACTTTAGCGAAATGACACACACCGATTTTTAGAGGGAAATTATGACGCTTCAACATGAAAATACTTACAAGAAGACCATCTGCGATTGAATTGAATGCTATTTACGTCATCCTTTATAAATCTCTCGAAATCTCTTTGTGCAGTCAATACTGCATTAAGTTTGTGGTTGGCAGCCATTAAAAGCAGCTCTGTAATGCTTACCGACGGACAGAAATCATAAGTTTGCCAAACCAATCCGACTAGATTAATCTACTGTTTCAACTACTGCTTGACTTTTGGTTTGATGTGGTGTATTCATGTTTTACTCAGGGTCAGGAAATAGCGTAATAACTAAATCATATTGCGGTTAACCAATGCCAAACACAACTTCGAAGTTGTCATATGACAGCGTCGCCATACACCTGCTTTCTGTCTGTCCGTCTGTCTGTCTTTCAATTGCTTTCATGTCGCTAGATTTTGTAGCTATCAGTTTTTTGTCGTCTACTCAGAGCAGCAGACATGGTTAAAATTTTTGCACTGTGTTTATTTTAAAATTAATTAAATAAATAATTTAAATTATAGCCTATGTGGTATTCTGATATATGAACTACATTATTGTAAAGTATCATTAAAATCCATTCAGTAGTTATTGCGTGAAGGAGTAACAAACATCCGTACAAACTTTCGCGTTTATAATATTATAGTAGGATAAATACATATTAGGGTTTGAAGCGAATGAAGCCGTACTGCAGATAATTTCAAATGAGCAGAGGAAGATTGGAATTAAGAAGATATATCTATAGATTTATCATGCAGTTCGACCGGAGGATATATAATTTTTACAGATAAATTTGGATATGGATGCTGACATGTGCATTCGTCCCGTCCGCATCCAGACTATAGTTTTGCCACTACAGATTATAACTTGACTTGCCTTCATTTTTCAAGCTTATCAAATTAATTCTGAGAAGTGCATATCAAAAAAACTGTTTTAATAACCTTGTGTTTTTGGTTACTTTTGCATTCGTAGGTGTCTTGAGACTGTTTGGTTGCTTCTAGGTCTTTATTGTTGAGCTTAAAAAAATGTTTCTATTAAGTTGATGATGTATTTTGAGCCATCGGAACATCTATTATACTATGTAGTATGCTATTTACCATATTATTGAAAGTGTATTTCGCAATAATCTGCGTTTATTTAATTGATCTACTTAAAATTCTCAATGCCAATCCAATGCAATCTCTATTTCTATAATGAATGATCGGAGATTGAGAGTGATTCATTTTGCTTTCGGTGTAGTTGAAATCTGGATCTGAACTGTTGCATTAATATTTTTGTATATAAATTTTTACCAAATGTTCCAATGTTGAGAGCAAAACAGGTTTAATTTTCCTTATTAAATTTCTATAAGACTAGTTACCAAGTTTGAGTATTTGACTACTAACTTTATATTATTCCGTAATTTAAAGCAAATGAAACAAAAATATTAATTTGCAAAACTTTCAAATAATTTTTGCAATTTCTAAAGATGAAAATCAAAAGCCAACGGCAAACATTTAAATTGCAATTTCCTGTAAATGCAGGACGTGTAGACAGGCAAGCAAAAACAACTTGTTAGCGTTGCAAGTAAGAGAACTGCATTAAAACAGAAACTACGGTCATAGCACTAACATATTATAGTAGTTGTAGAAAGCCACGCAAGATAAACAAACGCCCCACAAACAGCCCGACTTTCAGATACATTTACCATAGTTGCATGCAGCAAACGAAGTCTACAAACTCATGCACTTCCGGCAGCCATCAGTAACTTAAGGTATATTTCTCTCTCTTTCTCTTTCTCTTTGTCTTTGTCTTTGTCTTTATCTATCTCACTTACTCCCTTGTATACTCTAATAATGGCGCGCATAACACTTGAATTAAAATTAAATGCATCCGCAGTTGAAGCGAATGTCAAACCAAGTAACCAAGTAACAAATTCAAACCAACTAACACCCGATAGTGTAAACTGCAGCAAGCAGTAATTGTTAGAATCAACAGCGTTCGATGAAAACGGATGAAGGGTATAAAGTGAATCTGCCATACAGTAGACGTAGTCGTCGTAGTTGTACATGACATGAAAGAAGTTGTGCAGGAGCAGCTGAACACATTTTATGCCACTTGACACTGACATTTTGACAGTAATGCCAACTATTGCCATTGTTACTACGCTGCTGCATGAGTTGCAAGCAATCACAATGAGCTGCATGCTCGAGGGTGTTTGAAAGAGTTGGATCTATTGGTGTTATTTATTTCTTGAGGAATGCATTTTTAAAAGATTTCCTTGGCAAAAAAAAAGGACATTTTCAATAGTTTTTGCCCCAATAACGGCCGTACTAAAAACAAAATGGTGACAAACGTGGTTTTCAGTAAATTTTTTTATTCTGCTCACAGAATTGAGGAACAAATTTATGAAAATTATGGCGATTTTCACAACTTTTTATGAAATTTTATGTCAACTTTTTTCACTCTAAATTCTAAAATATTTTTGAAAAAAAAAAAATTAAATACTATTTTATCAATTTGTTTTTTCGGTAGGATATTCAAAAAAACACATCTCCATAATTTTTATAATTTTTGTGTTTTTGATGTGGATGATAATTCAAATAATTTTCAAAACTAATCACACTCGTTATACCTATCCACTTAGTACTATCAAAGACATGTCAAAACCAATAACAAAATTCGATGTGGAAGTGTTGTACGAATGCCAACTTCTGAGAGTCTACATTTCGATTTTTAGTAAAATTGGGTGACAGCTGAGGTATTAGTTCTTGTAGTCAGACGAACAGAGGGACATACTAGTTAGATCGACTCCTCTCACCGAGCTGACTAAAAATATATTTACTAAATAGGATCTCTGACGCATCCTTTTGATTATTACAAACTTTATGTCAAAATAATAAGCATTCAAAGAAATTGTGGCGACACAAGATTGTGGCGACACAGACCACAAGAATTATTTGCGAAGTCCCATCATTAAACTTGGATAGGTGGTAAATTCCCCCACATTGGGCGCCAAAATTTAAAATAATTAAAAAAGAAAGATTACCTTTCGTATAACCAAAGCTATAATTTTATTTCCAAAATATTTTATTACGTGATAAGCTCAACAAATAAAAAAGTTTTACGTTTCCAGTGTAGTAGAGACTTATAATGTTGATATTGATAGTAAAAAAAAGTTTTTAGTTTTGAGCACAGAATATAAGCTTTTAATATGTTTGAGAATGCCACCTCTTCTCATTTGAAGATTCCGTACAAAATCCGGCACAGAGAGTACCCATACCTATTTGAAGTAAGTTATAGAGTCTCTGAAGCATCCTTTTAACTCTTACAAACTTCGTGTATATAAAATTATGAATGAGCCATTACGAGATCGAATCCATGACACAAGAATTATTTCGGAAGGCCCATCATTAAACTTGGATATGTGGTAAATTTATCTGGAAGCATATTCGGGCCCCACATTAGGCGCCAAAATTTAAAAAAAAAACTTAAAACAAGAGAAAACAAGCTTTCAACGTGCATTTTAATTTTAAGTTGATACTGATTATAATAAAAAAACCTTTTCCGTAGTAAAACCCAAAAATATACTTTGAATTTGTTTCAATAGATAGTGCGGCATTACGATTTGGAGGTGCTGTACTAATGCCGGCTACAGATATAGGCTCTACATATCGCTTTAAAGTAAGATTATATGACGAAGAAAATTGTTATTCATATGTGAACCATATGCCAATAAAATGTTGTGTTACTTTTGATAGTTAAATCAATACGGCAGATTCTATATATTGACCTGAAAGTAGTGCAGACTCTTGACAAAAGTGCATATATAATATCATGTCAAATTGTGTCAACTAAAATTTGAGAGTATTTTCTCAAGCGTAAGCAAGTAGAGAATGCAGAGCTGAGAACACAAGTTAGTGTGAAAGTCGCTTGCCAGAAACATCTCAGGAGATTAGAAAATAACTGTCGTTAGTCATCTCCATCAATACAATCAAGCCATGCTAAGGACATGAAAAATGTGTGTTCAGATTCAACTATGAATTAAGCAACAAGTAGAAAAAATGCTACTTTAACAGTATATATAACGCGGGTCCGTAATTATCGAGCTTTTCAAAGAAACACAACATAATTTCTGCCTTCTTTTTGATAGGAGTAGGAAGGAACAAGAACGTTATCGTTGCAGATCCCCAAATACTCCATAGATCTGCGGGAAGAGACGAATAAATCTATCAATGTTCGTTTGTCTCGTGTCTTTTATTTTATATGTACTTTATTAACTCTTTTGTCTTTCCATCTACGTGCTGTATGTAAGATTGTAATCTAGAGCCTTGGTCTGAAGCTTGGCATGGTGACTTTCTGTATGAGAAGATTCTAATTAATGAATATGACCATGCCACAGTCAATAGGAGGTATAGCGTTCATTCAAAAACCTTTTTGAATATATTGTAATTTCTTGCATCCAAAGTTTTTTAATTTAGTTTAAGTGAATGTTAGTGAGTTTTAAAAATCATAAAAGGCGCTGAATTGAGTACTAGCCACGGGCGTTCATTACCCTCGTGCCGCATCTGAAATGGAACATTATATACAGTACATATTCAATGCAGCTTTACGAACTTTTGTAAGCCAATTCGTATCTGTGTCTGGATTTGGCTTGCAGCGTCATTCACTTCCGCTAATGCGTTCCTCAACTTGAACGATTCGTTGTAGTGACAGCTTTTAAATAGCTTGCACTCTCGGTTGCAATCGATGCTGGCATGTAGTTGAATTAGAGATGAAGCAGCGGTCAGTGAGTGTAAGTGAACTGACCTGACCCCTATTGACAGTTGAATGGACAGACAGACAGACCGACAGACAGACAAGCAAAGCGAATTTTTGATAGGTGTTTGTGTACTGCTGCGCTTGATTCGTAAGCCTGAAAGTATGCAAATGTTATTTTAGACTTACTAATTTCCTACATGTCGAGTAGGGAAAACAGGACGTGTAGGAAAAGCTGACGCGCTAAATGCAGTCATCCTTTATACATAGATACATTACATACATAGATACACGAATCTTATTTCATTTTTCCAGTTAAGCAAACGCTTGTTCAAGTGCTGTTCTGCATGAATACTCTTGTGTGAGTATCTTTTTGTTTTTTTGTGTTACATACATTGTTGCATACGATATATGCAGTTGTTTGTGTATTCAGCAATACGAGTATAAGCGCATAAGCATGTGTGTGTCTGTTTATTTGCATATCTGTATCTATGCAATTGTTAGTTCTTGCAACCACTTTGGCGTTTAGTTTAGTTCAGTTCAGAGTCAGTGCCATGTGCCATGTGCGCGTTTCAACTTGCTTAGCTCGGCTTAGCTTAGTCGCTGGAGGTCAACAAGCGCGGCAGCAACTGCTGCTGCTGCCACTGTTGACATGGTCATGGCTGCCTGTATTTGTGTGTGACTGTCAGCGGTTGACGGCAAAGGCTGCGCCAGCAGCTGGGTCATGGTATTACTCT
Source organism: Leucophenga montana (assembly GCA_035044765.1). NCBI lineage: Eukaryota > Metazoa > Arthropoda > Insecta > Diptera > Drosophilidae > Leucophenga > Leucophenga montana. The sequence continues at coordinate 27,251 of JAWNNQ010000717.1, forward strand.
GGGGAATTAAGGTTTTCTATTTGTTCATGTTCACCAGTTTTTTGTATTATTTAAGCAGCATTTTGTGGTAGTTGCATCATATGCAGTTCTCATTGCATAGAGCACATTAGTTTGTTCTTTTATAGCGCGTTTGGCTTGGTTATTTGTTAAATGCAGCTTGAATATTAAATTTAATAGTTCAATGAGTGAAAAATTGTGAACTTTGTATTGTAGAGCATTAGTTAATTGATTGAACAATTGATTTTGAGAAACGAATGCTTATAATAATTGTCTTTGGGAGTTGTTGGTATAAAGATTTATTTTATGATTTGTGGTCGTGTTAGAGTTCGAAATGAATTTAGAATCCGCATGAACCACGAGCTGTATGATGAGATTGACATAGTACTGCGCATAAAATATCAGCAGTTGCTCAGCGTTTATCCGCTTGAACCCCGAAGCTCCAGCTCGGAAGACTTACATGCGAAAACTAAACGTAATTGGTGAACGGCGTTTGAGCCTCCGTTGCAAGTACCAGGTCGGGTAGGATCTCACTATTAGTCACATTTCCAATGAGTGAGACAAGACTTTAGTGACTGGTAGGTCATTTTTGAAATAGGATGGACGTGACCAAATGGTCACGAAGTGATTTAAAGTGGCCACATAATACTTACAATATTATTCACTATTCTATATTCGTCTGGAGTATCGATATCTTCGATTTCTTGTATTGCTGGGCAACAGTCGCAAACGTTTGATGAAAACTAAAATGCTTTCGATCAAGATTTGGCCATTAAAAAGACGAAAAATCTTTAATTCAGTTAATTTTCCTAAATGTTAAGAAGGACATCGAGAAAATTAATAAACGCTGAAATAATTTCTATCCGCATGTCTCTTTTGAAGAGAGAATGTAGTACTTTACCGCTTATTCTGTTGTCTTCTTCATTATAAGTGTCTTCTCATAAATTTTTCTGATGTGAAGAAAACTCCTCCTCCCGTCCACCTGAATATGAATGCTAAGCATGAGTTTCAACTTTCGGAGAGCGTTTCATTTCAATATTAAGACATTGAACAAAATCAAACGTCGTTTTTGAAGATTCTACTGAAACACTTGCATGACCAGCAAAACATCTACCATCAAACATATTTGAAGAAGCTGTTGTTCCTTCAAGCATTGAGCTTTCCAACCGCCACATTTTTGTCTAATAGTGAATCGGTGACGCCAATACTTGAAATATCCTAGTAAAGTAAATGACTGCAGCGACCAAAGTACCAACATGCTAATCAAATCTGACTTCATTCATTGGAGAGGTTATCACAAGACTTCACCGTAGCTTCAAGCAATACTCCAGCAACCTTCTTCTCTGGTTATATTGCTCCGATGAAACAATTTTTGATGATTGTTGGATTTAATTTAGTCTTATAACTTGCGACTGTTTACTTCGTGTCTTTTTTTTGACTATCTAACTCTCCCACGATGTGAAGCATATCGGCATAAACAACGGGATCTATATAATGACGAGTTGATGTTCATTTGTTGGAAAAGTAAAGTAATGACGTTTACGAAAGGTGGGGAGGGGGGGGGTGGATTAATAGAAGAGGGTGATCTTCCGTTTGGCCATCTAGTGAAAAATCTTTAAAAAATGGTCTGGTGGCTAGTGCGCCTTCCTACGTGCGGCCATGCAGATATACGGTTGTGCGATCATCGAAATACTTTAAGAAATTAGACATGTCTATCAAAAAGGCAAAGAAGTTCGTGCGCTGAAATTTACAACTTTATTTTCTTAATTAATCTG
>JAWNNQ010000720.1:0-10752 GCA_035044765.1 Leucophenga montana
CTGAGAATTAATATCTATTTGCAGAATTTATTTTAACAAATTCTCCAATCAATGCTTTCAATGCTCGCAACCTCAAGCTTTCAACTCGCAAGTCGTCGGCTTCCATTTTCACTTGCTGGACTAAGAAGGTTAGGATGGAAATATATGTCTTTGTTGGGGGTTTGAGTATTCCGACAGTTCAGTACCCTACGATACTTGGTACAACTTTCGATCCTTTACTTAGATTCTCGGTTCATGCCACGAAGACAAATAATCGTTTTAAGTCGAGAAATAAAGTGCTGAAGGCGCTTGCTGTGTCTTCTTGGGGTAAAGGCAAAGAGGCAATAATTACCACTGTTTGGACTTCTTACCTTAGTTAGACTCAATGGCAATGCCTGCCAGAATAGTGATCTGAGCACTGCTACTGGTTGTCTACAAATGACTTATGTAGACCACTTACATGAAGAAGCGATGATATCGTTCATCAACATAATTAACTGCTTTCGAAACAGTTCTTGTTAGGTGCGTGTAGGAGCAATCATCCTAACCATGGCAACAACAGCATTCAGCGTTGCGCATACAGAACGGCAGCAGTAATCAGGGGCAGTGGTGATAGCAGGCGGGGCTATGTACAAAAAATGGCTTGTTGTTGTTTCTGTTCTTCGTGCACACACCTGCGATAATTCAATCTTTTATTTCGAAATAATAAAAATATTTGAGCGAAGGTGAATCTAGTTTTTTTTTTTTAAGCTCATTTTCGTTCCTGCTGTTTTAAAATCAAAACGTGAACTACTCTTCTACACTTTTCCCAGTCGCCTTCTTCGTTTTCACATTTTTCGTTCAAAATCATATGCGGTAAAAATCTTGTGTTAATTAAAATTGTTTTACTATGATAAAAAGGGAGACAAACGTTTGTATGGCATTTGCTTAGCGTATTAATATATATAGATTATATTATTATATAATATATGATATAATAAACTAATTTTATTATTTTTTAGATTCAACACGACGAAGCTGTGGAATGTTGGGAAGGTCTACAGAAAATAAAAGAAACAATTTTGTATCGAATAAAGCGTCCAAAATGTGATATCGTAAATAATTCAAAATTGTGGTGGAGGTTTGCAGCGAGCTGTTATGGATTTTCGTATAAAAGTCGAGATGAGAAGTGGTTATTGTTAAAAGAGAACCTACGTTACATTCACATATGCCGCCGATTAATACTTAACCCAAATGAAAGTCTAACACAAAATGATAAAGATTTTAAGTTGCATATCGAAATGGAAAGAGAATTATCTGATCTAATTATTTTAAGAAACGTATGTTTTTCTTCTTTGGTTGCAAAGGGCTTGATACTAAAAACCCCCCGTAACAATATAAAAGGTAGAAGTATGCTTTTTCATTGGTTTCCTAATTGGATGGGCTGGTATGGCAGTAACTCACTACAAACCGTAGAACAAGATGAGACTTTTAAAACAATAGAAGACGATATATTAAATGCTCTAGAGTGCTCGATTGATGATAGTTCTACAACGAAAAGTGACAACAATTTTGGACACTTTACTGTCACTCTTCTTGATGGAGAAATTGTACTAAAATCATCAAGTGAATTGGAAAGTGAGTCCAATAAAAGTATGGTGATGCAATTTAAGAACTTCTCTTCGTTTATTGAAACAAATCCCATGATTTCATCGTACACAATGGGAATGTCATTGGGCTCGATATGTTTATTAGATAAAGTAAACAATTGTACCGAGTACCCATATTTAATTAAACCGCAAATAAACGAAAATTTCACATCAAAAATATATTTGGATTCCAACAATACATTTCCAAAAAACTATTCTGCTGCAGATCCTTTTTTTCAACTTATTTATGAAAGTCCAACAGAAAATAAGTGTCGTTTAAATATTAAATCAAAAAGTCTCGACATTATTTATAATCAAGCTGCGTTTCAATGGTTTGTTTTGTTTATAACCAAACCACATATAAAGCAACATGTAACACGGGACTTTCAGTATCAGAATAATCAACAAACCAAGCACGCATTTTTGAAGAACTGGAAACATATATTAACTGGACATAAGGTATAATCAAAATTCATTACTAACACAAATACTACCAGAGACCGAAAATAAAAGGCACACTAGTTTACAGTTTCTATCCATGACATTTGACAGTCATTTCATATATAAAATGACGGAATGAATTTGAAAATACACCCTCACATTAATAAAGTAGAACAGTTTTCGAGTTATCGTTCAATTTCCAAATTTTTAATTAGAATTGGTTTGACGCAAACGTTTCTTTTTTATAAGCTTTTAGTTAACTTACTGTGTGTGTGTGTATGAATGTATGTATGAATGTATGTGTTTTTTTCTATTCAAATGGAAAAATAGAAATAAAATAAGATAAATAATAAAAATAATAAAAAATAATAAAAATAAATAAAAATGCAGACCTATAGCCAAGCCCCTGCGGTACCGCCGCGAAGCATTGCTTCGCAGGGCTTGTCAGCTATATGAATGTTCACGCCAAGGTAGACGAATACGTCCGCTCACGTTCCATTCTCCTCAGCTCCTTCATTACGATTGCTGACAAGTTGCTTACTGCATTCCAGATCTATTCTTTCCTGACCATTTCCATAGCGAAGTTGCCTACGTTCAGAGCTTCCTGTTCAAGCAGCCGCATCTCTGTTGTGAATCTTGGGCATTGGAACATAATATGTTCAGCGCTTTCCTCCGTCCCATTACCGCACCACGTACAGTCAGCTTCATTTTCGTGGTGAAACCTGTGTAAGTAGCTTCGAGAACATCCGTGACCACTGAGTATTTGCGTCAGGTAATAATTGACATTACCATGACGTCTTCCAAGCCACTCGCATTAGTTAAAACTCCAGAAAATTTTTTGAATTTTCATTTTTTTGTTTTAGTTTATTATTAGCTGAGCTAGCATTATCGGATTCGCAAAAATTTTACTTTTCAAATCATCAAATGTGCATGCTCCGACATTCGCAAATCGTAAATTTTTTGTTGTTTCCAATGGGTTGCAGTTGAGCAAGTGGCAATTTTCGTGTAAATACGCTAATAATGTACACGTTAAACTATGTTTAATCTTTACCGTTATTTTGAAGTTCTCATATCGAGTGAGTTATGTTTGCGCTTATTAATTACAAAAAATGTTACTGACCATACCTCAAATCTTCTCCCTTTTACAAAATGTATCAAGACAACCACAATTTGCGATTTGGATTGTGCGATAAATTGAATTTGTCTGTTCGATAATCGATATGCCTCTTATGATTGAATTGATAATCGAAAAACATGCTGGAACACTTAAAAGTTAGAGTTCTTTTTTTTCACAATTAATAAGGCAATTTTAATTATTAAATATACCAACAAAATTATGTTCAAATCATGGAACTCAATTTCAACCACTTCTAATTGTCAAAAGAAGCTGAGATTTGGACATGTATATACGTGTGAATCCGATGGCAATACAATATGTTATAACTATTGATGATCTAAACCTTGGATGGTCAAATATGTTTGATCGTATTATAATATCTATTTCTTGAGCTCCGGATTTCACTTCTGAATAAATTGATGGAAGTGATTTCATTAAAATAGTCTGTGTTTCACATTCATAGTTTTTCGGCTATTTTAAAAATTAATATTAACAACCTTTATTTCGAACTTATCACTTATAATTCGCAAATAGTTTTCATATATTTTAGGTTATTAAGTATTATTAGTTAAGTTATTTTAAGTTATTAAATGAAAAATTCTGCCGGCGCTGATGGTCGATTTTCGTCCAACAGTCGGACATAGTTTAAATAAATGTTTGAATAATATAATAATTTAGTGACAATATTTGCAACGGCTTAAAGGAAACATCGAAGACCCCATGAAGTATATATATTCGGAATCAGCACGACAATATGTGTCGAACTATTGTGCAATATATTTGGAGAACCGTCCCCCAAATTTTCTGATCAAACGTATATTTAATTTTCAAATAATACTTTTGACAATTTTTGTTTATCTGCAACCTCAATCAATGCATAAAAAACCATACGTTACTGTGCATATTTATTTACAAACGTTTTAAAGTTTTGTAAAAGTGATTTTGGGAACCAAAATATTTTTCGGCTTATTTAACAAAACGGTTTATTAGTGGTTTTAACGTATACATATTGACGATTGATTTTAAGAAAAAATGCAAACTTTTCAAATGCAATTGTTATTTTAATAGAATATTAAAATAAAATAAAAAAACCTCTTAACGAGGTAAAAACCAAGTGATGAAAACCTACCTGCAACTCACAAAACTTCTAATATCAATTTTATTATTTTTATTTGCTTTGTTGGGATTGATTGTAAAATGTAATTGAGCATTGGTCATGTAGCGATGTAGTTCTAGATTTTCCAGAAGAAGCTTTCAATTAAGTAGAGAAACGAATTTAATATCCTAGAAGAAAAATTGTATTTATAGCATAAAAAATTTGCAACATTACGAATTAGCAATTTGTCCCACAATTTGTTCATCCAAATATGAGCACGAAAATTTGGTTTCAATTTGCGCTAAACTCGCAAAATGTACTTTTCAAAATTTATTTTGACCTAAATTTTTTTAAAGTAGCAATTGCCAGGTTAGCATTAATTTGAAAGGTGTTCGAAAGAATTTCATAAATTTTGAATGGGTGGACTCGTCTTCGTGCCAAGAATAAATAAAAAAATAGTTTAGGGTAATGGGACACTATCAGGGGTACCACAGGAATTCATTCCGCTTCAATTTCAATTCACCATGCCACAGACCTCATTTCCTAGCGAAATTCAATTCACTTGTAATTGAGCTAGCGAATTGACTAAATACGCCTCTAAAATATATTTTGTAAATAAAAAGGCCTATCGTTGCAGATAGGGGTACAATTTCTGATTAATTTACATCTAAACAATTAATAATTTAATACGTTTTAATTAATAAATTAGCATTTTACTAAACCAACTATGATTTCGCTAGTTGAATTTTCTATGCACAACCGACGGACAAGCGATTTGCATTTACTGTTGCCACTTTTTTTAAAAAGTTTGAACTTTTTTTTTAAGTAGATAGCATGCTGCTATTTACGTTAAAACATAGCTAAAATATTAATTAATAATTTAATAGCAATTATTACAACCTTAAACAATCACGTATTTATTGTGCATTTAACGAAACAATTTGCGACAATTTTAGTTCGATTAGGTGGAAACTCCACGCGATTCGTTTGTTTTCGTTTTTTGTTGCTATTTAAATACCACCGCGCATAGCTGCTAGAGTTGTCGGGAAAACTTTTTAGAGTGGCGGGCAATAAATTTAAATTTATTTGCTTGGAAACTACAAAAATAATGTCACATAAATGCAACTATGCTGCTAAGTTCGAAATGGTTTGTGAAAATGCTATACAAATCAAAACGCTCGAAGTTCTGTGGCATGGTGGAATTTTTTTAGCGGAATGGCAAAAGCGGAATGGCCATTTCGTTAGCGATTTCTGTGGCACCCCCGTATATCATAATTTACTTTTTATTTATACGCTTTTATTGTTGACATTTGTTTGCGATGGTTGTTTAAAACTCTTTCGAATTTTAGGAATTTGCCTTTTTTTTTTAAGCACATCATTAAATTTTAATTTTTTTAATGGATTTTTCTCCCAATCCCCTTTACATATGTACCAAATCTTATACATTTGTTGAGATATGACAAATTTTGGGTTTCTATAGGATTAAATTTTTCCTTGTGATGCTTACATACCAAATCTCATCATCTGTGTCAAATTGTTTGCTGAAATATGACTTGTTTACTTATATGGGTGAGCATCGACCGTGTTTTCCGATATACATATCATCATAAAACTGATAATTGATAGTATCAAGTTCTATAAATTGCATACCGATCGGTTGTTGCTGGTATCATATTGTAAATCTGACAATTTGAAAAAAAAAATGTTTATACATTTATTTATATTATTATTTTCATACATTTGTTTAATGTTTCTGGTGTAAACTTTTTGAACTTTCCACAAGTTTCTTTATCACAAAATACACATTTCACACTTACATCACTCAACTTATTGCATTAAATTCACTAAAGTATTTTTAACACAACAAACAAACCAAAGCGTCGTACATATACAAAAACGAACACGTTATTGTGATCAGCTGAGATGGCATCATTGTGGCTGACGGTAGTGTGGGGTCGGTGCGAGAGAGTGGGTGATAGTGGAAGAGTGTGAAGAAAAGAGAGGCGCGGAGTGGGAAATACACAGTTCTCAGCATCTGTACGCTTCATCTTTTATTGATGTTTTTAGCTACATCGCCCCATGAAAAACGTCAGATTATATGTTTTTCGTAATCCTAATAGGATTTCTTTCAAAATAAAAAAAAAATTCAATAGCGTTCGAGTATTTCGAGGTGACGTTTTTTTTTACAACTTTGTGACTTGCCCATTTCCTTATGTCACGCTCCAATTGTCAGATTATTGAAATATACACTTTTCTGCATGTACTTAACTTATCTTGTCTCAATCTGACGCGCTTGAATTTTTCTGAGGATCGATTTTTTTTTTCTAATCTGACGGTCTGCCCTCAACGCACCCCTCTATATTAAGGGTTTTAATATGGTAGGGGTACATTACAGGGTACAAGGTTTCTCCCCATATGATTTTCTGACGCGCTCGAGTAACGCGCAAAATCCCCGCTTGAGCTAAATAAAACTGATTTCTACCGTCGTTTACTGAATTACTGCTCAGCCAAAGTAGAATATTTGCTACGATATTGTATGTATTATACTGTGATTACATAATTTCAAAATGCATATTAGCTTTTTGAGAAAGATAATTTTATGTCATTAAATATGATATGATATGGGTAAATATGATTTCGTGAATTTGCATGGGCGTATTCTTTAAGTCCAATTTTCGACCACTTGTACATGCAATGGGGCCGTATCTCGGCAATGATTCGCACAATGTTATCTTCTAAGTTGCCCTTAATCACTGGTTTGTTTGCAGAACCCGATGGCTTCACGTAAGATAGACTTTAAATTGCACTATCTTGATAGTTTGACGCGTTGTATGGCAAGTGGTGGCGTCTTGTCAATTGGGACACGAAATAATCACTAATTATCACTCTATAGCGCTGGTTTCGTTTTTAAAGAATTAAGGACCAATGATTCCACCGGCCCATGGAGCGCACTAAACATATTTTTTGTGGGTTTAACAGAGTAAATATAGCCAAATGACACCTTCAGACAATAATGCTCACCACGAATTTTTTTCTGGTTGCAACAGAGTCTATTCAATTATTTGAGTACTTTCAGGTACCCATCGAGTGAGAAATGGGCCGCTTCGTTGAAGAAAATTTTATTAAAAAAATTGCCGTTTTACTTTGGGTTGCCTTCTAACACGGATTTTCAGTGGTTTCAACACGGATGTTTTTCAGTGGCATACCTAGGGGACGTTTTTGGATTGGTTGCTTGGGCCGTTTGCAAAAGAATCGTTTTTGGCCATTCCCAAGATCAATAGCTTTCTACCTGTGCAAACGACATTATCCTCCAGTAAAATCATAAATCGAAAACACAAATATACCATTATCTCGGAAAATTAACTTGATAGAATTTTTGGTACATTTTTTCATACATAGATTAGTATCTAATATTTGTCGAAATTTTATTTTATTATTTAAAAGGGAAATTAAAAGTTATATTTCGTAGGCCAGTGTAATTATGTGTGGTTTGTGAGAAAATGTACAATAATTATTATTAAAACTTTCTTTTCAGGAAAATCGCAAACTGTGGTCTTTTGAGGTGGAAATATTTGCACCAAGAATAATTTTTCTGGAAAATATTTACGACAAAAATTCGCTAATTGTGCTAATGGATTTTGGAAAGTTCCAAATGTTAAAAAATGATTATCAGAAAAAATTTAACACTAATAACTTACATAATGATAGTCAGTCGGAAACTACCAATGAAGATGATGAAATGTATATGACACCTTGTTCTACTCCTCCCGGATCAGAAAAAAGCTTTTCAAAATCACCAACGATAAATCAAACACTTTTTTCAAGCAATATATTCGTTACCAAGAGTAGTGAATTAGAAAGTGCTATTCATAACAAAATTTATGATAGATATACTATAAACCTTACTGATTTGCAAGTTTTAGTTTGTAAAAACAAGGAGCGATGGCAAACTAGTCTCAAGAATTCTTCAAACTTTCACTTACTTGAAAAGTTTAACATTGCACTGCAATTTGAACAAAGAATTGTATTTACTATAGATCCCGAGTATCCATCAGTTACATTATTTGGAACACTTTCAAAAATACTAGTTCACGCTAATGAAAGAAAAATAAAAGATTTTCTTAACATAATGTATCCAATTACTGCAAATAACTTACTTAAAGAAAACAATGAATGCATCGCAATTCGTGAAGATAAATTACCTTCTATGGAAAATATAGAGAACGGAAGTTTTATTGTTGTTCAGTTTTTTGTTGGACAAATGATTATAGAGATTCAATCAAATAATAAAAGTATAGCAGAGTTACAAATAATTGGAATAAAGGCTGGGATCACCAAACGACTAGAGGAAACCCATTTCTCAATGTCTGTGCATGGACTTCTCCTTGTAGATGCTGTACAATCATTCGGACCTGACTTTGAATTGTTAGCTGCTAGTCATCGTCATGTCGGGTAAGTCCATTTACAGAATACATACTTTATACTCTATCATGAAACATAATGCTTTTCGACTACAATAATTCTGAACTTATACCTTAATCATACAAATATTTAGTTATTAAATTTGTGGAAATATGGAGATCTACAAACATATGCCTCAGATATGTTTGAATCAATTAGTAGCGTTTTTTGGTTCTTCTTTCGTACCCATTTTCTTGCTTTTTGATCCTTGCCATGACATTGAGGAGTTTGCTGACTCTTAACAAGTCAACTCCCAATGATAATTCTTGAAGCGTTTGACATGGATTTTTATCAAGCAATGTTTCAAATTCTTCATCTTCGAACTTTTTCGGCTGTCCACAGTGTTCCGTGTCTTCCAGCTCAAAATCACCACTTTTAAACCGAGCAAACCCAATTTACTCAGCTAAGGCATGCTTATTCGGCAGCACTTTTCTTCATGTTAAAGTAATGCAGTAGAACTCCCCGCAAAAACACTATCCGCTTTATGTTGTTATTTCCGCGTCAACCAAATGACAATTATTAAAAACGGCGGTCAATGACAGTATGTTTATGGCGGAATATACTTTAGAAAGGAGGGGAATATTGAAAAATGCACTAGTAATGCCATCTCTTAGGAAACGCTCAGACCTAATTCAAACACTCAATATATTCAATAACGAATGAAACTGTGAATATAATTATAATTTTGCAATTGCGTTTGCAATGCCTTAGACGAAGTTTCGAAAACAATATTGTATACTATGGTGTATGCGCTGCTCAATCGACCGCAATCTATGTAACTTTTGTACATTATAGCGTTGATGCGTTTGTTGTTATTGCTATTTCAACATATGCAAATCAATGAACCATTCATTGTTCAGGGTCTTCGAGATTGGCATTGCCGGTTCGATTTATCGCGAATTGTGCCAGTGGTGAAAGAATCGAGCAACGTCAAGTGAGCCATCAATTGATACGACATGAAGAAGTCAAACCCACATGCTGAACGATTGGCAGATTGTGTGTGAACACGCCAAACTCCATGAATTTCTCATTCATAAAATCATTGATCAGGGTGACTTTGTCCTTCCTATCCAATTCATAACCTCTGTGAAATTTTCAGAATCAGCGAACACCGATTTTAAAAACGATTGGATGGAAATTTTTTTTGCCGTGTATAAACTCTGAACCCCGTTTTCCCCCTAGATGTAGAATTTTCCACCATTAATTATTTCCAGGGGGTTTGGTGTCGTTTTCAGAAGTGGAAAGTTATTGATTGCCATTCTCTTGGGAATGGGATTCTTTTGCAAACTGCGCAAACGGACCACAAACTCCGTGGTTAGCAAATTGTGACAATGCACGTTAATTACGGGTTGGAACGCTGGGATTGGTTCCCTCTACCGCAAAACAACATTTGCCAGTGAAGACATTGCGGAATCATCGGTTATGATCACCCTTAACGATGATCCCCGCAGACGATTTAAGGACCATGATATCTAGATATGCATCTGCAATGTCCTGGCATTCCTGCGCTGGTGCAGATACCCAACTGATTGATGTCCTCGACAAATTCAAGCCTGACATCAACGCAGTACAGGAGATGCGATGCATAGGACTGCTAAAAAAGGCCTGTGACATCAATTATAGTTACCATGCGACGAAGCACGAATTTGGATGCGGTTTCGTGGTAAGTAGTCCACTTTCGTACCTGTGCACTGCCACCTGGCCTGGATACGTAGCAAGGCGAAGTACTATAATAGTCTAACTTGTGCACAAGTTTCGTTGGAAGACAAAGGCGATAAGGTTAAAGGGCTACTTGGCGAAGTCCCGATCAAAACACACTCGTAATCAATTTGATCATATTGTGGTCGACGAAAGACGCGCATCGAGCGTGTTAGACGGCGACACAGGCCACGCTCGAAGTTCTGTGGTATATTGGAATTTTTTTAGCGGAATGGCCAAATCGTAATGGTCATTTCGCTAGCGATTTTTCAGGCACCCCCGATTAATTTCAGGCCGAAGCACATGTTGTACCAAGGAGCCAACATAAACAT
>JAWNNQ010000721.1:0-17801 GCA_035044765.1 Leucophenga montana
CTATAAAAAATAGTTTGAACTTTGTATATATCTCTTCTTCTACCTCTTCAGATTAGTATTAAACGCACTTTAAGGGCTAGTCCCAATGCAAATCTGCCCTCATTTTTAAGTTTTTATATAACAGTTTTTTTGATATTGATGTTTATTTCACTAGAAATGCCAAACTTGGTGTATCTAACTTAAATCCTAATAAAAGGCCCAGGTTTTGGAATGAAATTTTTCTGTTTTGGTTTTATTGTTTATTACACTAGAAATGCAAATTTGGTATAGGTGACGTAAATCTTAATCAAATATACCACATAGGAGCTGATGAGACCACTATAAGAAATAGTCCCCATACAAATCTACCCCCATTTTTAGTTTTTGTACGAAATTTTGTATTTATTTTTTCTTAATTAAGCTGGTAATACCAAAATTGACGTATATAACGTCAATCCGTACAAAATATTCCAGAGCTCCACATTGTACCACTTCAAGGGGTAACGTTTTGCAGAGTTTTTTTTTTTAATTTTTGCATCAAATTTTTTGTTTGTATTTAATTCTAATTTTCAACAATTCTAGTCAAATATCCCGCATATGTCACGAGCAGATAACTAAAGAAAAATATCTATGGTTCATATAAGGACTGTTTCTTCAGTGGACAAAGATGCTCAAACTCATAGTCTAGGTTTGATGGGACAGTGTCGTTCCGATGCGCTTATCACCAAAAATATCTTGGTAAGCGTTGCTGGCACCTAGCTGCAAAATAGATAAAAAACACACACAAAGGATTCCTCAAGCGCCCGTTTGAGTTTAATCAGAAAGAACGACAAAAATTTACACAATTCACTCTAGAGTTAAAGTCTCTGCTGTCGAAACTTTTCCATACTAAACAATGTTTATTGTTCAATGTTTACTTATTTGGTAATTGTTCACAATTTTGTTCTTTGTTACAAATCCTTTTTTTTTTAATATATTATATGTACATACTAACATGTATGTATGTATAATAATTAAATCGATATAAAAACTATTATGTTTGAAAACTACTTGATCGCGTGGAAACAAAAAAACTCAAACGAAGAGAAGCTAACGGGCTGCCTCTCTTCCTAGCTCTGAACCCCAAAAATTGCATTTGGTTGCTGAATAAAAAAACTGTTACCGATTAACCAATTTTGCTCTATGAGGCGTACACATTCCGCCCACCTTACAGCACTGCAGCAATAACTAAGAACGATTTTATCTAAAATTCATTTATTACTAAAATTTTATTTGTATACTCCCGTAAAAATTACAAATAAAAAATACTCCACTACAAAGCTACTTTACATGGAACATGTGCCAGTTATAAAATAGCCCAAGTTGAAGCACTGCGCAACTGGCTGGCCAGGACCACCGCTCAGCAATACTTGTATTACCCCCCGAGAATAGATGCCTCCTCTAAGCACTAAGTTGACCTCTCCAGCTTCATAGAAGGTTGAGTCAGAAAACCGGAGGTATCTAACATGAGTTAGGTGGTCGACACTCACTGACCTCGAAGGCACCATGCGAGACAGACGTGGCAAGACGGCCTCAGTCAGCTCCACCGTCTCGTGACTACCAACCTTAGTCACTTTGGAAACGTAGCTGACCCACCGCTGAAACGTGAGGCAACTCCTCAAATGATGACTGCCATTAAATACCGGGCACTTCCTCTGCACCTCGACCTGGGCGTTGGGTCAATGTTAAGGCTTCTGAAAGTAGTGGAATATTTAATTTTATAGCAGGGGTATTAATTTGGCGATAGGGCGCCGAATACACTCACGCTCAGTTCTCAAGTCCACCACCCGAACTTTTCCGTCTTGACCTGGAAATAGTTTAAGATCCCTGCGTAAAAGCCATTCATTTGGAGACGTACATTCATCTTTGACTATGACTGCTAAACTAAATTCGACTGCGGCTCTTTCCATTTTTTCGGTTAATGCAGTTCCGAAAAATATTAATTTCTCCATGTCACACAAATTTCTTGGTTCAGAGCTTTTACCTTCTGCCAACGATTCACAATCTCTTAAAAAAAGTGGGCCACCACCAGAAAATGACCAGGTGTCAAAGTTGTCAAAGTATCCGGACTGTCAGTCATCGGACATAGCGGGCGTGGACCATGCTTTAATTTCTGCCAAAAGCGTTGCAATTCTTCAATCAATATTTCATCTGTTCAGCAACTTTGCGCAGATGACCTTTAAGGCTCTTGACCCCAGCTTCCCATAACCCTCCCATGTGAGGAGCGGCAGCACGTTTGAAATGCCAGCACATTCGGTCAATGCCTTGTGTTATTTCATATTTTTCCTTCTTAAGAACTACGCAAAATGGTTTCTGTAGTACTCGAGCTGCTCCCACAATTATTGGTACCAATGTCAGAATGGAATTAAGCTGGTCACCCTACTGCGGGACACAAACCGCACAAATGCTGCCAAAAATTCATTCGTTGAGAGGTCATTTGTAGCGGATGTATAGCTTTTGTTGAAAAGCATAGAAACACACACATAGCATTTTGTGATTTTACATGATCTCCCCGTATAAAGGGCCCGTAAAATCAACTCCAGTGACAGCGAACTGTCTTGAGATTGAAACACGTGCTGAGGGTAAGGCAGTTACTATTTGCGAAGCTGCTATCTTCTTCCAAATAGTGCACACCTTTCATCTATTTATTCTCCATTTTATGAGATTTTTTGCCTTTACAACTCAAAATTCAGACCGAACTAGTCGCAAGCTGAGAGCATTTCCACCATGAAACGATATCATGTGAACAAAATCGATTAATAAGAGAGCCAATCTTCTCTGGTATGGCAAAATTATCGGATATTTCTCTTAAGTCAGTTCGCAGTATCTCATCTGAATCCATAAAAGGATTCAGAGTTTTGATAGAGCTTTTGGCCTCAACAGCAGATTTTTTCAGCAATCACAATATTTTTCAGAGAAATATGCCTTTATCTCACTACAATGAAACGCCATTTAACTAGCTCAATTTCCTCACGAGTTAGTCGATCGGATCCAAAACATCTTTTTCCAAGTGTATGAAAGTAGAAACGATAAATATAGGCGATTAATCTGAGTGCTCGAGAAAGTGATGAAAATCTATCCAAAATATCTTCAAACCCATTGAAGTAAGAAAAATTGTATTTTACCCCTTTTCTTTCTAAGCTGGTTACCGCTTCAACCAGCGAAGAAGGCTACTGAGATCTAGATGTCTTCAACCAAGTAGGACCGTGCCACCAAAGATCTGATTGGGATAAATCTTAATGACAAACACCCCTACTCCCCAGATCAGCAGGGTTTCCTTTAGACTCCAAATGTGCCCAGTTTTTGCCCCTTCCTTTATATAAATTTTTGGAACCCGATTCGCCACAAAAGTCTTCCAGCAGTGCGACGGTTTTTTGAGCCATGCTAGCACTATTGTGGAGTCACACCACAAATACACAGGGCCGTCAGCCCCTAATTTTTGTATTAATGAACCCATCAAATCTGCTAGCAGTACAGCGCCACATGACTCCTATGTTTGTAAAGATATGGTTTTAATAGGAGCCACCTTGGTCTTCGCTGAAAGTAGAAATGTGCTTATATTCGAGTCGGAGTCGTACAACGCAGCGACATAAGCATAAAACTCAATATTTTTAGAGGGGAAAAACTAAACCCAACGAGGCACCCGAATGCAGCTAATGGAGGAATAGTCTGCGGAGAATTTTGTCCATGTCTCCAGAAGGGCCTCATCCCATCCAAGCTTTTTCATTCAAATCCGTTGCATCAATAATTTAGCAATTGTGAACAGAACTTTTCGCTTCGTAAACGGAAGATTTACGTCAAGCGGTTTTGCAACAAAGCAAAACTCATCACTCAGGACATTCCAACGGATGCCCCACATTTTTGCATCCGCATCTTCCTGTTTGTCAAAAAAGGTTATGCTCGGTAGGGACACCTGCTAAAATTTTCTTACAGTTTGCTGTCCATTTACGTAATTGAAACCCAGCAGACTCCAAAACTGTGGCCAATTCTTTACGAATTTTAATAGAAGCTCTAATGTCGTGAGCTCCAACCAAAGAGTCGTCGACATACCTACACTCCCTTAAAACCTTCGCCTCAAGAGGATATGTGAACTCCGAATCTTCGTCTAATTTCAGTAAAGCTCTGATAGCCAGATAAGAAGTACAATTTATTCCGAAGGTCACAGTTTTTAGTTCAAAGTCGTTTATCTTTTGATTTTCTCCAGATCGAAAAGGTATTATCTGAAAAGACATATGCAGAGTATTCATTAATATCTACCGATACATGCTTTCCATTAATTTATTTATTTACGAGACACTCTGTATAATGCATGAGCGGTTGTAAGTCGGCACATGGACTTCTTGTTATTGCGGTTTAATTGAGTTTCAAAATTTACTACTATTACGAGTAGCCCCCACAGAAACTTACCACCCACTTACCACCACTTACAGTAAATAATAACCTTAAATTTAATATAGTGGATGAGCGCCCCACATATAAAAAAATAGACGTGATTTATCCATTTTGGGGCAACTCCATACCGACTTTTGGGACTTTTCATGAAAAACGCTGCCCTCTCGATGCTCAATCACGAAATCGTAATCCTGCAAAGCCAATGACCACCTCGTTAATCTGCAATTTAAATTACTGAAACTCATAAGTTATTTAAGGCTTGCGTTGCCAGTAATTACCGTAAGCGTCATTAATTGCACTTAGGACCGAAACATTTCAATTGCTTTTAGTGCCGCCAGGCATTCCTTTTCGGTTACAGTGTAATTTATTTGTGGACCGCGTAGTTTTTGGTCAATTTGGTAAAAAACTGCGCCTTGACTGGACTGGAGCCGTGGTCTGTGTCCTCTTCAAATCGTCGAAAGCTTCATTTGCATCTCTGGTTATTGTGAATTTTAATCTTGTCTGTAGGCAATCTGTCAACGGAGCAACTCTAGCAGAGAAGATTCTTACAAATCTATTGTACCACCACAATTAAAAGGATATATCCGTCATGAAATGGCAGCCATCACGGAGATAACCTGCCGAGCCGTCATAGGAAATTTTAGTGCTCGATTAAATGAATACCGTGAACGCAAATGTAAACCGTTTGGACAATATCATTTTTAAGAAATAAATTCCCAAACTTTTTTTTTCAATAAACTACTTACTTTTTTTTATCGATTTTTTAAATGTGAACTTTCTTTTGAGACACTCTGCATGAGCGGTTGTAAGTCGGCACATGGACTTCTTGTTATTGCGGTTTAATTGAGTTTCAAAATTTACTACTATTACGAGTAGCCCCCAAAGAAACTTACCACCCAATTTTAAAATTTTCTCTGACAACTTTCTTATTACAGTAAATAATAACCTTAAATTTAATATAGTGGCTTCTTATGGATGAGCGCCCCACATATAAAAAAATAGACGTGATTTATCCATTTTGGGGCAACTCCATACCGACTTTTGGGACTTTTCATGAAAAACTGTATCATTTTGACAAAATCAACTTGATATTTCGCATGTTGACTTCATAAGGACTGTGTAACGCACACATTTATGGGTAGGCTCCAACAATTTTACATCCCACATTTAGTTTGTTAGATTTAACAATAATTTTTTTTACGCGTGCTAAATTCACAGATGGAAACTTCATGTATATGGTATTCAAATTTAGGTACCACCACATTTTTTCTTGTTATACCATTCACTTATAGTGTGAAATGGTATCAGCAGATTGTCTGAAAGTTTAGACTATAGGCTTAGATTTCTGAAGCAAGGTCTATGTGTTGCGGAGCAGTGCTTATGCGCTTAGCGGAGAATACTTATTCGCTTGTATAAAATGTGATTATCGGAAATATTGCGTGAGGCATAAATAACTTCGACCCATGGAAGAATATGTTGTCCCTTGTACACATTTTGTGTGGATACTGAATAAGTTCAACGCACAGAAAACAGTTTGCCAGTTGTACCAATTGTACCAATTCTTCCTGGAGACTGAATAATTTCGACCAACGGAAATATGCTACTTCTTGGGTAAAAGTGCTCTAAGGAAATATTTATACATTTTCTTATTTCGCAACTGTTTGTTTTGTGTCTGATTGGATTTAAAATTCAAGTTTGTTTCGCACATTCACATTTCTTTCACTTTTATTCTCTCCGTTTGCTTTTATTTTCTTTGGAATTTAGTTTTAATGCTTTATTTAATTTAATAATGATTTTTCGTCCGATGGGTTTCTGATATAAGTGCCAGATCAATATTATTTTCATATAAAAATTGTTTCAATTCAAGAACATTTTGCTTTAGCCCGTTAGCATTCCAAAATATAATACGTAGGTTATCTGGGACCACATTTAAGTGCTTATTTTGAACACGAGTAGTTTAACAACATTTAGAATGGTCTACATTTGCTGCATTATTTGTACACCGCTTTCATTGCCTTCAACCATACGAATTTTGTGAGTTGACCTACAACGACAAACAAATATGCATTTCCCCGCTTTGATCTGGGATACTTTCCCAGGAAGTCTAGGTACAGTTTCTGTATCGGACGGCTTGTCACTACTTCTGCCCTCATCTTCGGTCTTACTACCTTGTTGTATAGCTTACACCCTTTAGAAAAGTCACATTTCTGAATATAGGATCGCACTTGAACAGCCACTCTGGGCCAGTAATAAAACTGCTTCAATACGGCCAGTGTCTTACCGACACTTCCATGCGAAGTAGTTCGTGAGCTTTTCTGACGAATTCCTCTGCCAGCGTTTCTGGAATTCAAAGTTTCCATGAATTTCCTATCGTTGTCCCGGCGGAACTCTGTTTGTTTACATAACAACCCATCTTGCACCTGGAAGTCTGAAGGTTTTCGTAATTTTCTTCTACCATCCTAAATCTTTCTAAATATTCGGGAGATTTGAATTCTATCGCTTCGAAATCTATGAAATCTATTTCCTCTACTATTCGAGACAACGTATCGGAAACGACGTTTTCGCTCCCCTCTCGATGCTCAATCACGAAATCGTAATCCTGCAAAGCCAATGACCCCCTCGTTAATCTGCAATTTAAATTACTGAGACTCATAAGTCATTTAAGGATTGCGTGGCCAGTAATTACCGTAAACGGCATTAATTGCACTTAGGACCGAAACATTTCAATTGCTTTTAGTGCCGCCAGGCATTCCTTTTCGGTTACAGTGTAATTTATTTGTAGACCGCGTAGTTTTTGGTCAATTTGGTAAAAAAACTGCGCCTTGACTGGACTGGAGCCGTGGTGTGTGTCCACTTCAAATCGTCAAAAGCTTAATTTGCATCTCTGGTTTTTGTGAATTTTAATCTTGCCTGTAGGCAATCGGTCAACGGAGCAACTCTAGCAGAGAAGATCCTTACAAATCTATTGTACCACCAGGCTGTGCCTAAAAACATCTGACTTATCTAACTGACTTTGGCTTTGGTATTTTTATAATCACTGAAACTTTCTCGGGGTCGGTTCGAGGCCCAAATATTTAAGCTGTTTAAAGCGAACCTGGGATTTGCTAAGACAAATTCTGAGATATGGCTCTCGAAGACAAAAATCGCGTGAGATGACCAGCAGGTCATCTAAATACACAAACACGTGATTCTTTAGGCGCTATGACTTTGTCCATAACTCTGCATAATCTTTGCGCCGCATTACACAATCTGAACGGCATAATCCGGAACTGGTATAAAAACTTACGGTAAATGCTGTGAACTTTTTGCACTCTTTTTGGACTGAAATATAACTTTTCCTTCACTGGCACGGCCTTTTCTATTAACTCAATGTTGTGAGTATCTATATAAGTCTTTTCTTCTCCATGTTTTTCAAAACTGATAAAATTTTCCTTAACGTTCTCTGTTGCTGCTTTCTCTTCCGGCGTTAATTTATGTGGCTCCATACCTTCGCTTTGTGGCAATATGCTCACCGGAATTGCTTTTGTAGATACCTCTTGATACCTCTCCCAACTACTTCAGGCGCGAGGCCAAAAAGACTCCACTCCCAGATAAAATTTTTCTGTCAAAGCAGGACATAGAAACAAAATTATTTTATTGCTCTGGTCGTTATAGGCAACCACTAATGAGACCTTACCCATTTCTTCAACCTTTCAACACAACCTTATCCAAGAATGCTCACTGAGGAGCTTGTATCAAGTAAGCCTGATAGTTTTGATACAGAAATTTCTACTTCCACTTATGGTCGGGCATCTGCATTCAATATTGATTCGATGGATTGTGAAATGTGCTTTCGTAGTTTACGACGCCTTCGGTATATCAGGCGTGCTAGCATTTTCTTTTTTGTCACTAAATCTTTCACTAATGTTTCTTCAAATAGATTTAACAGACTCTCTGATACTTCTTTATTACCATTTTTTCCGGTCCACTTGCTACCAATCTTCCTTCTGCTACTGTATATTTCTTATTAATTGTATTTAAAATTGTATAAATGCTTGAACTATCTACCATATTGACTATATAACCTATATGTATCTCGCCTACGGAGACTTTTACGTACTCTACTGCAAGTAATTTTCTTTGGTCTGATCCTGTCGACATTTCTGGCCCTTGGGGAGCACTACACCGAGCTTGCCACATTTATAACTTGCTTCTTCTTCATTGAACGCCCCGCTCTTGCAACGCGTTTACTTGATAACGTGACCGTTCTGTCCGAGAATTAATAATAGGTTGTAATGTTGGCTGCCAAGTACGCCTATATTGAGTGAGGAAATGTCTTTCCGCTTCGTAACATTCAGCACGGAATTGACCCATGCTGGTAATGTACATCGGGTACACCATACGTGCAATGCCTTCTTTTATATTTGTTTTCATTATTTTAATGAGATCGAACTCTGATATAAGTTGATTTAAATTAGACCTCAACATCAGCTTGCTATGTACATTCGAGTCGATACTTTCGTCCGAACGTGGTTGTCTATCCATTAGCTCTCTAATTTTCGTACTCTGTTCTACGACTCTGAAAGCGTGTTTGCAGGGCGATGCGTAAAGAAGAGAAGTTAGTTATACCTTGGGTTTTGAGATGGAGCCAATACCATTCCCGTTCTGTGCCCAATATCAGACAATGAAAATCAAAAATCAATGATAATCCATGATACTTTATATGCTAACTGCAAGTTTTCTACTCTATATACTTGTATAAAGTCTTCCACCTACATCCTGTATGAGTTACCATAAAAGGCAAGACGCCAATTGTACACTCTACATATCTCGCTGTTGTTTTTCGGTACTTCACCTTGTCCGCATGTATTTTTGTTTTCTTCAAGTTCCGTTACTATTCTGTCCCACCTGACACAGTCCTGTTCCTCTAAGTAGTTGTCTATCCAGTTGCATCCTTGAATTGGCTCAACCAGATCTAGCCATCTCTTCTTCTACTTCTCCTACCGTCCTCACTGGATAACTAGGATTCGTCAGCAAATTCTTTCCGGCTCCTGATCTATCGAGAACCATTGTTTCCTCACTCTCCGTTGTAGAGTTAATATTATTCGTAGATCTAGTGACGGGTCGCTTATTTACCACATCCAAGCCCTTATTTTTCATACGCTGGATACCTCTATCTAAACGCTGTTTTAACTTTTGCCTTTCAGCGCTGTACATAATCCAAATGGATTCATATGCTACCTCAGAGTAAAGAGCTCCAATACTTCTTCCCTTACTTTACCAAACGTATAGCTTTATATAATATATTAAGCAAACTGGATTTAAATTCTATTTTCAACTGATTCTGAAACAAAAGTGGGCGAGCCACCCACCGCGATGGATACAGAAACTGATTTCAAGTTTAATGATTTTATTCCAAATCTTCTTTGTGTCTTGCTCAACGAAAGAAGAAAAATATGTTTTTAATTCGTATAATATCATCTATACTCTCCTACTCTGACTACTATGAAAAAATAATTTAAAAAAAAAACATCTTGCTGGACTAAAAGCATTTGGCAGACCTTTATCTTTGCAGAGCTTTGTTCATAACACTAAGACCTCTACTGTTTAATCTCCAGCCTGCAAAAAACCGAGACTCATTTATAAAAGCTCTTCTATTATATATAAGTTTATGAAAATGAAATCATGTAAAATTTTGAGCTAATTCTCCACGCGTGTAACTGGAATTCCGAACCCCTCCATTAAGTACTTTTCAGAATTTTTTTATGCTGAACAATTTAGTTACACTTTGATCAAGCAAGGCATAATCTTCTGAGTACCCACCTATGGCATCAATTAGAAATAGCATGGTGTGATTCTCAACAGTCCTATATTAGAGTACTCAGAAAATTGCTTTACTTTCCTACTACGCTAGTTTTTTATTTATTGTCTATCTATCATATTTAATATTTACCATTCCACTCACCTTCTCTACTTCATACGATCCAACCGTCGTGGCCCCGATCATGCATATGCTGAGGATAAATCACAAGGCACTTTTCTTTAGAATTATGTCTTCAGTACAAACTCACGGTACACCATTTGGTAAAATGGTTTCTTAGATGTGATTTCATTTGGCGCTCCGTACAAACATATTTTTCACAACATGTACCGATACCTGCAGTTGGCCGATCCCAGCTTTTAGGAAACTGGTGAGATCGGATTACTAGTTGGAAGCGATATATACACACGGATCTTGCTTCACGGCGTCATAAGTGGAGGTCCTTGACAACCGACGTCACAGTGTTCTAAGGTCGAGAGCTACTTCAGGGAATTAATGACATGGGATATAGATCACCACCGAGATATTAAACCAACTAAAGCCAATAATGTCTTCAAGAACCAACACATCAGTTTGTTTTTCT
The DNA here is from genome assembly GCA_035044765.1 of Leucophenga montana. Lineage (NCBI taxonomy): Eukaryota > Metazoa > Arthropoda > Insecta > Diptera > Drosophilidae > Leucophenga > Leucophenga montana. The sequence continues at coordinate 10,794 of JAWNNQ010000721.1, forward strand.
TGCATGATACTCAACAATTGATCAAGTACATTGCATAAAAAGTTCAATAAAGATGCACTTGAAACTAAGAAAATTGGTTCAACAGTCTTTTTAGACATTTCACAGGTATTCAATAAGGTTTGGCATGATGGGCTTATCTATGAAATGTATTGTTAGTCCAACGACCTACTAGTCTATATATATATATATATATATATATATATATATATATATATATATATATATATATATATATATATATATATATATATATATATATATATATATATATATATATATATATATATATATATATATATATATATATATATATATATATATATCTCTCTCTCTCTCTCTCTCTCTCTCTCTCTCTCTCTCTCTCTCTCTAGCGTGCGTGCGTGCGTGCGTGCGTGCGATCGATCGATCGATCGATCGATCGATCGATCGATCGATCGATCGATCGATCGATCGATCGATCGATCGATCGATCGATCGATCGATCGATCGATCGATCGATCGATCGATCTCTCTCTATATATATATATATAGCGATAGCGATATATATATATATATATAGCGATATAGCGATATATATATATATATATATATATATATATATATATATATATATATATATATATATATATATATATATATATATATATATATATATATATATATATATATATATATATATATATATATATATATATATATATATATATATATATATATATATATATATATATATATATATATATATATATATATATATATATATATATATATATATATATATATATATATATATATATATATATATATATATATATATATATATATATATATATATATATATATATATATATATATATATATATATATATATATATATATATATATATATATATATATATATATATATATATATATATATATATTGGTTTGTACGAAATAGCGACCTACATCGAGATTTGTTAATGATAAGGTCAAAAACGATATCCAGATATTTGAGAGCTAATGGATAGACGACCAGGTTCGGACGAAGGTATCGACTCGAATCTACACAGGATTGAGGATGCACGATTGCGAGGACGTCAGTCGCGTTATGCAGCAACAGATTTGGTTCGTTCTCAACGTAATGAACGCGAAAGGGTGATGATAGCTGAAATACGAACCCAAAAAACAGCTGATCTGAATCTGCAATACAATCGTCTTGCGTTCCGGTACAATCCAGCTGTTGATTATAGTTCAAGCCGGCATGTTGTCATTGACCAGATGAGTCATGTCATGTCACTGCCAGGCTGGAGTGAAAGGAAGGTAGGTATGTTGAAGGGGGAGGGGAATAAGTGGTATGGGACGTGGTGGTAGCGGCAAGAGAAGTAGGGGTGACAGAGGGAAGGAAGGAAGAGGGAGGGAATAGTGACAGGGGGAAGGAAAAGGTGAGTGTTGGGAAAGGGGTTGATGGGGAAGAGGGGCAGGGGTAGGGAAATTTGCATTATTTTGTGTTTTTCATCATCACTGACTATTTTAGTCAGACTAGGGAGAAGCGCAAGTTCAACTTGCTTCCTTCTATTTGCTATGTCTTTTAATTCATTTATTTGGATGTCTTCGAACATGTTATCTTCTAGTGATACCTGGAATCTTTTTATGATAATTTTGAATTTATTATTATCCGGAAAAATACCTTCGTCTGTACATTTATGCCCATGTACATTTAGTCACTTCGTGACTGAAAAATGAGCATTTTTCAGGATGTAATTTTGGATTGTATTTTCGGCATATCTCAAAGAATCTGATAGATTATCCAACATATGATTTTCAGAACAACCCAATACAACTAAATCATCCATGTACAGGAATGCTTGTGCTGGCGATAAGCCTGCAAATGCTACTGTCATCATTCTTTGGAATGAATTTAGAGCAATTTTTAGATAATGGTAATTTATCTGCTATCAATTTTTTATCTATCGCTCTATAATCCACAACCAGTCTACATCTTTTTTCAGTTTTACCTGATAAAGATTTTTTCGGTACTAACAGTATAACTAACAGTATAGGGCTGTTGTACTCAGAAGCTGATAGATATTCTATTATTTCGTCCTTAATTTATCTACTTGCTTCTTTGTGGGCATGTGGTATTCTGTAGTTTTTAATATAAGTTGGCTCGTCTGTTTTAAAGCCTAATTTTTGCTTGGAAAATTATTTACTGAGATTGGTTCAGTTTCGAGCGCAAATACGTCTATAATACATAGTTTTTTCAGTTTTGCCTTGACAAAAGCTGGAAAATTTTTGGACAATTTTTCTTATTTAGTAACATCATTTGTGCTGTTTGTCGATGATACTGTGTTATAGTCGTTTAGACTTTCTATATTTAATTTAAGTTCTGGTATAACAATGTTTTTATTAGTGGTGTTCTATACGCTTGATTACTTGTTGCAATCGTATTGGCAACGAATACACCTTCTTGAAGTTTTTAATGTAGTATCAGTACTTCTTTTTCAGTCGTGTTGACTGCTATAGATCGAATTACTTCTGATCTAGCTGGAAGTGATATTGAATTTATGCATATTGAATTTTGCATAGGAATAGCACTATCTTGAGGAAAGTCGTCTGGCCTTAATATAAGCCAATCTTGATTTCTTACATTAAATTTTACATTAAAATTATGCTTTATTAGCAAGTTTTCGATTTTTAAATCTGTAAATCTGTATTTCCTAATGTGTATGTTATACATTGACCAATGCCGTTAATGGCCGTATGGGTTACGAATAATAATCAGCAAATTGTTTTCCCCTTCGTTGCTCTGGTATTTTAAACACGAAAGAGACTTTGCGAAAGGGATAGCTATATACATACACAACATTTTTCACATCGACTCGTATAGGTCACACTTGAATTTTGTTTATGTTTTATTAAAATATAAAGAATCAATAGATAAAAGCATTTTAAAAATGCATGCATTGAGGGTAATCAACATTTGCACATGACATGCCAAAGCAATTGTCTTTGCATTATTCATTGTTGCTCGTTTTTCTAGTTTTATTGTGCACTAATTTACTTTTTGTGACCAGTGAGCAGTGACCGAATTAAGAAATATACCAAAACACCATAAAAATATAGATAAAACACTATTTCAGCCGAACTCTTGGTACTATGTCATTTTTGAGTACAGCGGTGCCTTATCTTTCGCATAGATTTTCATTTTAATATGGTATTTTTGCTGTTTATTTTCCTGTTTAATTTATAGTTTCACTTTTTAATGAAATATTTCAACCCTCGCACCTGTAGAATTTTTGTTTGTATCTATGTTCTGATCTGCTCTAACAGCAATGAATGGGAAAACAATTTGCTGATTGTATGCGTGTGTCATACGGCTATAAAGCTTATTGTTAGTATTAATGTTTAATTTTTCTACTTGTCCTTCTTTTATTACAGAAATATCCGCGCCAGTGTCGATTCAAAATGTTGACTCTTTATCATTCATAGTCGATATTGTCGAAGTTAGCAAGATTTAAATTAATATTATAGATTTTACTGTTTGTTGTAAAATTTACCTGGGGCTGTTTCGTTTTCCGCTTGTTGACTAACGCGAACATTATTATTGCTGTTACTATTATTATATCTTCCTCGGCCACCTCTGTTAGTGTACTTGCCTTGGTTATTGTATCCACCGCGTCTTTGTCCACGACCATGGCCTTGACCGCGACCGCGTCCTTGTCCACGTGAATATCCTTGATTATAGCCGTTGTTGTGATAGTTTCTACCACGGCTATTACCAAAATGCAAAATTGCATTTGGCTGTCCATACTGCTTCATTCATATCGTTAAATTGGCCTGCTTTAATTATTAGTTTTACTTTTTCATTACTAGTATTTTTTATAATTGCTTTTGTAGCAATTTTAGTGGAATATCTTTCTGCTAATTCTGAAGTTAGACCATCAGAAATATATGCGCTTTGCAATTGTTTCGTCAGATCTTCTACTTCTTTAGCGTATGTTGTTGCTGGTTTTGAACTTTGTCGTATGTTCATCAACTTGGCAGTGATGACATCAACTGATTCGTTTTAACCTTATTTTTGAGAGATGTTATAACATCTTATATGGTTTGTTCATTTCCAGACAATAAATTGATGGACGTGCATTTTAATTTAGTTTTTATAAATTTTAGTGCAACGATTGTATTGCCATCATTATTTGAGCTAACTAGTTCGAGTGCTACTATAAAAGCTTGTAGGTTTTCACTTTCGCACAGAAAAAAAAATGATATGAAATGGTACTCAATATTGCATATTTTCTTCTCAATAAAAGCCGATAAGATAGATATTTTCGAAAAGATAAAAATGATATTTTCGAACAGATCAAAATTGTAGTTATTCAAATCATAATGATATTTAATATTGTTAATTTTTTTTTGATATTAACAATATCAAAACAATATTTTTTAAGTTCATCATGAGAATTTCAAATATCACCTTATAAATATCAATATGATATTTTTTAATATTAAAAAGACCCACTTAAATATCATTTTATGAATATCAATATGATATTTTTGAATATCAATATATCATTGATTTAGGGCTTAATAACAGATATGATATTGAAAGCTAGGATATAGTGTGAAAAAATTTACTATAAAGATATCGGCAAGTCGTGAAATTGGCCCTTAGTGATTTCATAAATTTCAGTTATAATAAAAATTTTCTTAGACAAAGTAATCAATATGTTTTTAATTTTATGTAGTAATGTAGTTATGTAGTTAATTTTCTTATTAAATAATATGATGGCTTATAAATAATGCCCTTATATTCTAAAATGATTATTGATAAATCTTGTAATACTTCTGTTAATTTATTCGTCAGGTATGCAAAATCAAAAGTTTTTATGGAAATATTTTCATTTTTTTTTTAATTAAATACTCGTCTTGTAGCCCAAAGTTATAGCTTTTCATAAATTTGATAAATTTAAGCGAAGCTTTGATGCTCAACGTATATGCTATACTTTTACGACATGTTATACTTCTAGAATAAAGTTTAGCTTCTTTGGCTTCAAACCTAAGGCTCCAAAAGTATTTTAGAGGACCACTATATCTTATTATTTCAACATAATGATTTACAAAATGAAATTTAGGCTATAAACGGGTGCAAAATCTACAATAATTGTTGGGATTGAAAGAAGTCGAGAAACCCAAAATATCATTAAGTCCTAAATTGTCACCAAGTATATTGCAAAGTATTAGGTAAATACGTTTTGTGCCTGTGTTTGTTTGAATTTTTATTCCTGCTTCCTCAAGTTGTTTCAAAGCAACAACAAGAGGTTTTAGAAATGGATGACTGCCATAAATTTTACTTTCTGCGGTTTTAAAGTACGCTGCTATGAAAATGAAATCTAACTTTGATAAGACCTGTTGTGGTAAACAAGGAAAAGTGTAGTGTATACCATATATATTGTCAAACCCATCAAAATATAGAAATAAAGGAAGAACTATTTAAGATAAAGAACTAATAAAATGATTTAAGTTGGTGTTATTTTTAATCTGTTCTATATGCTTAAGACATTCTTCCAAAACAACCGGAATTTCAAAAATTTTTCTGATTTGAAATTCAATAGGCATAATGCAAGCCTTTATGTTTGCGGCATCTAATGTTGGTCTATTGTTTTTAATGGTTTCTGTAATTTCATTATTGACATTAAATGAAAATGGTTTTGCAAAAGTTTCATTAAAAATTAGTTTTTGTAAGAGTTTATGCTCAGTACCAATAAGTTGAAATGGATCAGAGCAAAACTCAAAAACATTATCCATTTGAGACTTCATATTATCTGGTATACTATCTATAATCAAATGTCTTATAGCATTTATTATTGATTCTGTAACATTTTTGAGTTTTTCTTGTAGAAATAAAACATCTTTCCTACAAAAACTGTTCTTAGAGTGAAATTCTATTAAAGTATTTTGACAAATTGACGTTATGTGTGCTTGAAACATTGATAAAACGTCGTCAATTATTTTATTAGAATTTTCTTTTTGAAAAGAGTCTGCACAATTTTCTGGCTTAGTTTCATTCATTGGTTGCATTATTTGCGCGTCTTGGGTTATTTTTGGGGTTTTTCAAACAGTTTCTTTCTTTTTAATATTATGCCTTAGTATGTGTCTTTTGAAATTCTGTAGATTTGTAAATGATTGATTACAACTGCGAAAAGTACAAGTGTATATATCATTATCAGACAAACCATGGTACAATTTTAAATGATTAAATAATAATAAGTGGTTTGAAAATGGTTCATTACAATTGAAGCAAAAGATTTTTCAGCAGTTAAAAATTTTATAAGTTTAGTTACACTTGAATTTTTTATATCAAAGTCGATTTGGATTTTATAAGTATAGTTTTGAAGAAAACTTCAAACAGCCAACGATTCGTTTGGATATTTTAAATTAAAAACATCATTTTGAAGTATGAAATAAATGATCCAAATTTCAGTGTAAACTGACAAAAAAAAAACATAAAACTCACTTAAAGTTAAGTTGGTAGCACCTACTACTATTATGTATGGTTGTATAGATTTGTTTTCAATAACTTGTTGATTTTACTGCTCCTGTTGATTTTGTTATTCGGCTGTTTGGCTTCAATGTGCAGCTGAGCAGTATGAAATCAATGTAATGTTTAGAATCTAAGGGAAAATTTGTTTTTAATATTTCTACATACACAAAATTTCAGTAATGTGAATATATTTTTTAGATTTAAATTAGCTCTTAATTCAATAACTACTTACTTAAATCAACGTCAGGAGCCACAGAAGTCATAAAAAGATCCTTGTACAGCTTATGTTTCAAGTAGTATGTGTAGTATTTGCATAATTTTACGGAAGTATTCTCCCATGAAGATGTTAGGTTGTACTGTTGGTATAACTGTTCGAAATCAATATTAATCTTTTTTTTTTTTTTTATTATTAATTTACAATCTATCAATAAGACAGTAAGTAATTTAGTTGAAAGTTCATAATATAACAGAAATAGCTGTACTCC